>QJNY01000053.1:0-235921 GCA_004155945.1 Monosporascus sp. mg162 | reverse complement strand
AACGGGATCTGTTTGTGGCCCTAGGATTGCAAGGACAAAGGAGCTGAAGCCTATATGTGGCTGCTCCCCCACCCCAGTTGTAGGACAGATCAGAAAGCAACCAAGAGAGTTCCCCCTAGCCTGGAGAATTGCAACACTTTGCCGACAGTATATATTATTATACGTATTAATATAAATCCGTACGATAAAAGAAATGTATATTCATGTATGCACCGATATATTTTTCGTATAAGCCGTTACTTTTACGAAATTATCTATAAATATCGTTACCGATACGTTTAATACCGTATAATAAAATTAATACAGATTATAATACGATTTAAGACGAAATAATATAAAGATAATACGGGTACGTAAAAATATGTACGATACAATTTTACAAATATAATATAACCGTTTTTATATTTTATACGTAATTATATAAATTACGTTAATTAAATACGTTATAAATAAATTAATACGATAAACGAACGGATATATACGGAAACGTATAAACCTTGATATAATAAAATATTTTAGTAACTTCGCCGTTTTTGCTTTTTCGAACGTATATATATATTTACGAATTTAATTATATAAAAGTTTTCAGTTAAGTTATACCGGATTTAATATTATAATTAATTATTTCGGTTTAATTAATTTAGTTAACTTTCGTACAGAATTTACTTATTAACTTCGTACGTTTTATTACGGATTTAAATAACTTTTCTTTTCCTTATCGTTTTTGTTTACTTTTTCGTCGTTATCGTCGACGTCGTTATCGTACTCCAATTCGCCTTATACGTTATCGTCCGACATTATACTATCTTATACGAAACTAAATAATATTACAAAATTAAAATCAAAATTTTCCTTTTCGATATAGTATCAAGTAACATTTTTATTATTCGGCAACGTACGACTACGTTTAATTTTACCCCATAATATTTATAAAATAACCGGATTAATTATAAAATTATCGGACGTTTACATGCGGATACGTTCGGCTTTATTTAAACCTTTGAAACTTAACATAATTACCGTATTCGTCCGTAAACGTACGTTGATATATGTATATATATAAATAAATTAATATACGAACTTATACGTAAAATATCGGAAATCGGAAAAAAAAAAGTTTTCGGACCCGAATAAATCTATAGAACCAAAAATCGTTAACAGACGTACATAATTGTACGGATCCGTATAAATTACAAAAGGTTACTAAAAAAATTAATGTTAAATAAAATAAGTAAAAATAAAATAATATAAAGATAACGTCCCATACAAGTAAACGGGACACACAAATAAACGGGACACTTTTTGGCACCTCGCAACAACAAATCCAAATAACTCAACCACAACACATCTAATTAATTCCAATCAATCGTATTCTCTTTCGCAAACCGTATCTACAGCTTTTAAACAAGTGCACGTATTATATCAAAGCTTGTTGCGGACGCCATATTGCCATTCCTTCCTGCTAACTCGCCCGCAACCGACTAGCTTTAGCAGCTATTAGCAGCAATTCCTTAACATAACCTTTCTCCTAATTACAAGACCTTGTTTATCCTATATAGCAAGTATTCCTCTTTCTAGGGAACGTTTGTTTTAATCGTATAATTGCGTAAATCTCGAGTTATTACAAAATCAAGTACGACACGCCCTACCATACGCCCCGCGAGACGCCCCGCGAAACGCCCCGCGAGACGTCCCGTACGGACCCCCATATCCCCTAACGCTTTCCCAACTCGCTTCCAACGCGTCCTATAACACGTTCTCCGACGTATATCTTTAACGTATTAACGCCGGACAAGAAATGCTCGCGTATTTGGGTTAAGGATTCGGTCGAGAATAGTTATCTAGTCGGTCGGCTTTGGGCTGTACGAAATGGGAGAAATATTAACTTGGACGCGTTGGGCGCTTATCGGTTGGGCCGGGTTGGCAGGAAGGAATGGTAATATGGCGTCCGCAACAAGCTTTGATATAATGCGTGCATTTGTCCAAAAGCTGTAAATACGGTCTGCGAAAGAGAATACGATTGATTGGAATCAATTAGATGTGTTGTGGATCAGTTATTTGGATTTGTTGTTGCGAGGTGCCAAAAAGTGTCCCGTTCATTTGTATGTCTCGTTCATTTGTGTGGGACGTTATAAAAAAAAGTTAAATTAAAATTAAAAAATAACGTTACGGCAAAACCGTATATAACCGTCCGAAAGCAAATATAAAAATAATTTCGATTTTTTTAAATTATTATTATTTAAATCTTTTCAGTTTTATAATTGCAAACATCATAAATAAATAATATAAAAACGATTATACGTTAAATTTTAAATAATTCAAATTATTCGTACTTACTTTTAAAGTAATTTAAAGAAAAAAAAGTATTAACGTCCCACACAAGCTTACCGCTCACACAAGCTCACCGCTCGTTTTTTGACACCTCGCAACGATCAATCCAATTAACTCAACAATAACACATCGCATTAATTCAAATTAATTAAATTCTTCTTCGCTAAACGTATTTACAACTTCGTTACAAGTACGCGCATTATGCCCGGGCTTACTACAGACGCTACACTTCCGTTCTTTGGTCTTAACCCTTTTACGACAACCCCTTCCAGTTACTGTTAGCTGCATTTTTTTATTATTTCCTTCTTTTTGGGCCAGAAAAGCTTGTCCCTTTTATATAATAAATGTTCTTCCTTTTTGAAAACGTTTATTTTTGGTCCTACGGCGTTTGCTTAAGATATGGTCCGTTTCGCGAAATTGGGCAGTTTCTTCCCGTAGGAAAACATTTTCGTACAAAAGTAATAAGTTGCTTTTGGTCAAAAAATTAACCGATTTAACCATACTTGCAGACGAGCTCCTTTAATAATTTCTGATCTTTTTTTCCAAATAACGTTTTTGTGTTGTTATTTTGCAGATAATTTTAGGGGTTTTCGCTGGGGGAGAAGAACCGGCGGAAGTAAGCGAGGAGATAATCGGCGTAGAAACAATTAAAGGAACTTCTAACTCGGAAAGAACGTTCTTAGGATCGAATGGAATTAAACCAGCTTTCGCAAATCCAGATTTGATATTATCGGACGTTATGGCAGCTTGGAACGCGTCGTAGAAGCCGACGAGAAAATCTTCTTTGGCAATATAAGTATGATAGCGTCGCATTAAGTTTTCGATATAACGCGAATAAACACGTTTCAAAACAGAAAAATAAGATACGATAAAAGGTTAAAACCGATACAAAAAATGCGCGGCTATACAAAGCGTAATAATGTTGTTGTTGGCGCAGTATTTTTCGAATTTTATCGAATGGTGGCTTTCGTGGCCGTCGAGGATAAGGAAACGTTTGGAACTTTTCGTACGCGTTCGAGTATGTTTGTTAAAATACTGGATTTATTCGAGATTTAATTTATTTGTTATCCAGCTATTATTATTTAATGCGATTTTTCAATCGGCTGTTGGCAATGGATTATCGTAATACTAGGACCCAAAATAATTTTTTCCCGCCATAATAACAAATGGCGGTACAGCCCAACCTTGGGAATTAATAACCTGGATAATTATAACCTATTTTTATTGCTTTGTTACGTTTGTTTAAGTTTTCTACGTTTTTCGGCATTGGTAATTACCATGCCCGTTGCTATGAAAAGCCCCATTAAAAATCCAATCTCGTCGAAGTTGTAAATATCCTCTTTTGCGATGCCGTATTTTGCGATAGTAGCCCGAACAAGCTCGAACCATTTGCGAAGCGTTTCTAGATTTTCGTATAAGATCCGTTAATAATCGATTTTCCGATTTAAACGCGTTTTAAGTTTTGTTTGCCGCTTAACAAAGTTCGACGCCCAGTTAACTCCAACGCGTCCTGTAGCGCGTTTGGTAAGTAATATATTGGCTATATCTTCAACGTATTGGAGCCGGATAGGAAACGCTTGCGTATCTAGGTTAAGGATTCGGTCGACAATCGATGCTTTTTCGGTTGGCTTTAATTTTCGCGAATTGAGGATAATGTCGGATCGGGAAACTGTACCGTTGTATCGGTTTCTTAAAGTTGATTCGGGAACGTTATATATCGAATAAAGACGTTTATAACTAAGCTTGGGATTTTGTTTTTTAGCCTGGATGGCTAAATTCATCCTGCTTTCTTTTGTAAGCCGTTCTATGTTGTTGGTATTGAGAAATAAACAATTGAAGTTAGGTGGTTGCGAATTGCCAAAAAAACGAGCGGTAAGCTTGTGTGAGCGGTGAGCTTGTGTGGGACGTTAACAAATTTTTGTAAATCCATTATACGCATAAATTACTAACGCCATTCAATTTATACGCTTACGTAATACATTTGCAAAGCCGTAAAAAAAAGGGGGGGGGGGAAATAGGCATTAGCTCCGTTAATTTCTTTTCATGGGGTTATATACAAATATGTACAACCCATTTATGTATATTATACTTAAAACTAAAGCTGAAAAATTACGGGCACAATACGCCCGTTTTTTCAGCTAATCTACAATAATATAAAATCAATCCTGCGCCATAGTGCGGAAATACATGCATCCGGACGTAGCTAAGAATCGAACCGAAATTTGAATTAAACGTAACTAGATAAAATAAAACGGTCCTTATCAATTAATAATAACGACGTAATTAATAAGTTAACGTTAAAACGACCGGAAAATCTTAAACGTATAAAATCGTAAAATTACGTACGTAAACCTTACGTTCTCTTAATGCCATTAATCGAAATTCGTTATTTTCGCTATCGCTTTTACTTTACTAACTAATATAAATACTTAAATTATTATTTTATTTCAGGTAAATCGTATATATCGTTAAAGGAAAAACCGTAAAATTCGCTATAACTTTATATAACAAAATTTAATACCGTATATTATAATATTATTATTTTCTGTTAATTATATATAATAAAGTAAAAGTATTATTTTTTTCAATTATTTTTTTCGGTTTTTTATTTATACGCCCTTTTATTATTTCGTATATTATACCGCGAAACTTTGCTGTAATATTTGATTTTATGGATCGTTACGTTTTTTATTAACAAAAAAAACGTTTATTGTATTTTACGTCTAAATCCGACTACGTACGTACGAAATATTTATAACTCGATCCGTTATAATCTTAAATTCTTTATTATTATTATATTTTTTAATTCTAAATTTAACATTTTCGTATTACGCAAACCGTTTTCGTACAAAATAATATTAAAGTTACTTTTAACAATAACTTTTATTATAATTTTCCGTTTTCGTATTTTCGTTATAAAAATATATACAATCCCGATTACTTTTTCTGTTTTTATCGTATTTCCAGTAAAGAATAACACATATATTTTTTTATTTTGCAAAATTACCGGAATTAAACGAAAAGGTACGGAAATACGAAAAAGATTAACGTTAACTTTTTGCCGGTCGCGTACTTTATTATTACGTTCGGACCGAATCGTAATTTGGCCGATTATATTAAAGCTGTATTACTTTACTTACCGGTTTTTATATTTATATAAACTCTTATATTCGATATTAAAAATAATAACTTAAAGCCGTACGAATAATGCCGTTAAAACCGAAAATTTTTCGCTAATACGGTTCTTTTATTATTAACGTTAAAGCTATTTTAATATCGATTATTTTTCTAACTTCCGTTTTATTTTTCGATTAAACAAGTACGTTTACGGCCGTTAACGTATTAATTAACGAATTCCCCGATATCGAAAATATTTTAACGTAACTTATATCGTTAAACCTTTTTAATATCGTATTTTTACAAAACGGCCTTAATTTAAACGAAAATATTGAATTATTAACGGAATATACCGCAAAACTTATAATAAATATAGCAAATATAACAAATACGGTAATTTCTATTAATCTTATTATAAAAATACTGTCGGATACTTCGGAAGATAATAATAATTTCGAATAGATATTTAAATAATTACGTAAAAATTTACGTAACTATTCGAAATTACGTAAGCAAAAACGGAGCCGGTTAAACCAAGGCGGTATGCCGATAACAACTACAGCAGCCGGCTTAAACCTTATTAATAAGATTTTTTCGGTACCTATTTTCTTTCCGCTTAAATCGTTATTTTCTCCGCCGTACAAAACTTTATAAAAATATACGGTACCGTTTAAATCCGTATTATTACAATAAAATTAAACCGGAACGCTTATTATAATTACGATCTTTAAATTAAACCTTATTAATAACTTTTGGTATATTAATATATTACGGTCGAACGAAAACGAAATACGATAACCGTAAAATAATATACGGAATTATTTTAACCTTAAATTATTATTCCAAAATATATTACTATTAATAACGCCGTTTACGGCAAAAATATTAAATAATATTATATAACGGTACGTAAAGCGGTACGAATTTGATATAATTAAATTAATTAAATATAGATTTATAAACGAACTTTTTAACTTTTATTCGTTTAAATTATTCGATTTTATTAATCTTAATAACGTATTTTCGATTATACGGGCTTATACCGATTTTATTCCAACTTTAGTATTTACCGTATTAATTAAAACATTTTTTAATAATATCGTACTTAATAATAATATTTAAAAATATATTTAATCGTACGGTTTTATTCGGATATAAATTTATACGGACATATTTTATATTATATTAAATAATTAATAAAATAAGTTTAAAATAATTTTTAAATCGTTATCATTTTCCGATTTATGAATATACGTAATCGTTTTATTTTTATTAATTAATTATTCTTTTAATATTATCTTTTTTATTTTCGATATTTGCATATATATATATTTCCGTATAATTATGTATATATACGTACGTATTAATAAAAAACAGAAAAATAAAGTAAATGTTTTTTTCTTTTTCTTTTTCTTTTCTTTTAAACTTTAAACCGGCGTTATATTAAATTTAATTTTTTATTCATAAGTTTAACGATTCGCATTTAAATTCGTATATATCCGTACGTCTATATACGTTTCCGTACATCGTCGTAATAATATTTCCTTTCTTTTCCTTTTTTCCTTTTTCTATTTTTTTTATTTTTTTATTTTCTTTTTTTTTATTTTCTTTTATCTTATTATTTTTTTCGTACGTACGGTTTGCCCGATATATACGTATATATATTATTATATCCGAAAATATTTATTATTATTACCGGACTAAATATTATTTTTTTTGTTTTTCGTTTAAAATCCGTTTTAATAATATAACGTATAATACGTATTCGGGTTGTTTAATCCGGGTTCGGGTTAAACTTTTACCGGTCGATCCGGAACGTTGCCAGTTACATAAACATATAATTCCGAATAAACCTACGATATTAGTTAAAAATTACCGTATTAAGTAACTTCTCCGTTTTAAACCGAATGTTCCGTTATTTACGTTTTTTTTTTTTGCGGTTTTATTTACGTATATATTTCGTCGTCCGAAATTTTAGCTTTTTTTATAACTTTTTTTTATAAATAATAATATATTATATTTAACGTCGGCGCCAAAAAAAATTTAGTTTCGTTATATCCGGGCTAACTTCCTGCCGATAATATTACGTATATAAAATAATACGATTACGGATATATAAAAGAAGTTACGTACGAATATTATAAAACTTTATATTAAATAAAAGAACTATTAAAAAGATTTAAAAGCGAAAACGTTTAATTCAATAAATATTATCGTTTTAATTAAATTCTTTTAATAAGTTTCGAAAAATTATTCGAATCTTTACGATATTTATTAAATTCGCATACGTTTTATGTAAAGATGTTCCGTTATAATATTAAATGGTATAATATTACATTATTTTTTACGTGTACGGAATATACCGAAATTAATCCGTAAATAACCGGCCGTAAATTAAATTATTTTTAAATTTAAGGATTTTTATATAATTATATAAAATTATTCTCATCCGAATAAAACATTATATTACGTTATGCGTAATTATATTTTTAGATCCGTACGAAACCGTATAAAAACGTTTTAATTTAAACAAAAATTTTAATCCGGATATTATATATAATTTTCGAAGAAAATCGCGTTTTATAACCCGTACGTTAACCGATATATTACCGCCCGAAATCGTTTCAAAAAAAACGTCGGCCGTATAAAAACTTCCGGATTTTGGTATAATCAGATCGACGTTATTTTACGGCCGAATATAGAGGTTATCGTCCAACCTTATACGGATAAATAGCAAAAGTTTTTCCGTTTATAAACGAAATTATTAAAATTATTCCGAATACGCATCCGAATAAATAATAACGCGATTTTATTTTTGTTTAACGTAATTTTATTAACGGGATTACGTTTTCGTATTTTTACGTATCCGTTAAATATTTTTCGTATATTTTATTATTTTATCCGTTAATATTTCCGTATAATCGTACGTTATATAATACGTTTTTATAAATTAATAACTTTAACGGTAATCGTATAAAGTTCGGAATTATTTTATGTAAATATTTTCGATTTTTTTATTCGGGCGTAAACGATATTAACATATTCCGTTCGTTTTCGGCCGATTATTTTAATAATACGTCGCCGATACCTGGGCGGCCGTCGAACAAGAAAATTTAAAGTATATTCGTATAAATTAACCGAAATTTCGCGCGGCTTTATATGCCGGCCTCCAGAATATTTTAAGCTGAAGCGATATAAATTTATTTAAAATTAAACGATATATTATATTAGCCGTTATTTATACGGAAAATTAAAGTTTTATATAATATTATTATTAAAACTTTATAGTTATCGTATAACGTTTAAGCTGTTCATTTTTATTTATTATTTATATTACAAAGGTAAAATAATCCGAAATTATCCGTAAGTTATATTTTACGTAAAGTTCGGAAAATAAACCGATTTTATTATTCGGGTTTTTTATATAAAAGTTTAAGTAATATTACGAAACGTTACGTAATTAAATTATTTCGGTTATTATTCCGGATATATTTAAACCGTCGAATATCAAAAACGTAAATTTCCGAATATATATTGCTATATTTTTTTAAATTTAAACGATCGAAATTAGTAAATTTTATTAAAAAAACGTCGACCGCATTATTTATATAGAAATATATACGCCCGATTAAAATCCGTACGGAAAATTACGAAAATTTATAAAAAGTTCGATAATTTATAAATTTTATAATCGTATTAACCTTTGTTCGCCGTATATAGTTATATTTATTTATCCGTCGTAAAATACGTTTCGTATAAAAAATAATTCTTTTTATATAAAATATTTTCTTAAGGATTTTACGGATACGACGGTTATACAAAAAGAGAGTTATTTTTTATACTGCCGATGGGATACCGGCGTTTATATCGAAAGAACGGTATTAAACGAATACGGTTCCGTATAATATTATATAAATAACCGTTAAATCGTTTTTTATTTTTATTCTTTTTTAAAAAATATTCGGTATAACGTGTTATATAAGTTCGCAGAATATACAAGTTCGCGGGACACTTTTTGGCACCTCCCAACAACAAATTCATATAACTTAATAACAATATATTGCATTAATTTAAATTAATCGGATTTTATTTCGCTAGACGTATTTATAACTTTTATACAAGTACGCGTATTATGCCCAGGCTTGCCGTAGACGCCATATTTCCGTTCCTTGGTTTTAACCTTTATACGACGATTGCTTTTAACAGTTGTTGGCTGCATTTTTTTACTACCCCCCTTTTTTTAAGCCAGAAAAGTTTGTCCCTTTTATATAGTAAGTGTTCCTTTTTTTTTTTGGAAATGTTTGTTTTTAGTTTTGCGACGTTTGTTTAAAATGTGGTTCGTTTCGCGCAATTAGGTAGCTTTTTCCCGAAGAAAAATATTTTCGTACAGAATTAATAAATGACTTTTGGTTAAAAGATAAACCGATTTAGCTATTTTAGTTGACGAACTACCTTATTGGTTTCCAATCTTTTTCTGTAAATAACGCGATTACGGCGTTACTTCCTTGATATTTTTAGGGGTCTTTGCAGGCGGGGAACGAATGGAACCGGCGGAGGTCAGCGGGGAGACAGTCGGCGTAGGCACAACTGGAGGAACCTCCAATTCGGAAAGAACGTTATTGGAATCGAATGGAACAAGGCCAGCTTTCGCGAATCTAGATTTGATGTTATCGGACGTTATGGTAACTTGGAACGCGTCGTAGAAGCCGGCGAAAAAATCTTCTTTGGCAATATAGGTATAATAACGTCGCATTAAATTTTCGATATAACGCGAATAAGCGCGTATTAAAATAAAAAAATAAAATATATTAAAAGGTTAAAGCCGATACGAAAAATACGCGAATATACAAAACGTAATAATATTATTATTGGCGCAGTATTTTTCGAATTTTATCGAATAATAACTTTTATAACCGTTAAAAATAAAAAAACGTTTAAAACCTTTCGTACGCGTCCGAATATGCTTATCAAAATGCTAGATTTATTCGAAACCTAATTTATTTATTATCCAGCCATTATTACTTAATATAATTTTTAATCAGCTGCTAATAATAAATTATCGCAGTACCAAAACTTAAAATAATTTTTTCCCGTTATAATAACAAATAATAGCATAACTTAACTTTGGAAATTAATAACTTAAATAACTACACCTTATTTTTTATTACTTTATTACGCTTATTTAGGTTTTTTACGTTTTTCGGTATTGGTAATTACCATGCCCGTTATTATAAAAAGCCTTATTAAAAATTTAGTCTCGTCAAAGTTGTAACTATCCTCTTTTACGATGCCGTATTTTACGATTGTAACCCGAACAAGCTCGAACCATTTACGAAACGTTTCTGGATTCTCGCATAAAACCCGTTAATAATCGATCTTCCGATTTAAACGCGTTTAAAATTTTTTTTGCCGTTTAACAAAGTTCGACGCCCAGTTAATTCCAACGCGTTCTATAACGCGCTGGGCCAGCAGTAAATTGGCCATATCTTTAACGTACTGAAGTCTAACAGGAAACGCTCGCGTATCTAGGTTAAGGATTTTTTCGACAATGGATTTTTCTTCGGTCGGCGTCAATTTTCGCAAATAAGGGACAATATCGGCTCGGGCGCGTTTACCGTTAGACCGCGCTTCCAAGGTAGAATGTGGGATGCCATAAATAGAACTAAGCTTTTTATAACTAAGTTTCGGGTTTTGTTTCTTAGCCTGAACGGCTAAGTTCATTCTAGATGCTTTTGTAAGTCGTTCCATATTGTGGTTGTTAAGAAACAGGTAATTGAAGTTAGGTGTTTGGAATATTGGAAAAAGTGTCCCGCGAGCTTGTGTGTCCCGCGAGCTTGTGTGGCACGTTATAGTAATATAAAACTGTATATAAATATAACGTGCCACACCAGTGAGCGCAACACACCAATAAGCGCAACACTTTTTGACACCCGTCAACTGTACGCTCAACCTACTCAACCATAACACCTCAAATAAACTCAAATCAATCGAATGCTTCTTTGCTAACTGTATCTACAGCTTCTCGACGAGTGCACGCATTATATCAAGGCTTGTTGCGGACGCCATATAACCATTCCTTCCTGCCAACCTATATGCGACCGACCACCTTTAGTAGCTGTTGGCAGCAATTCTTCACCACGACCTTTCTGCTGGCTAAAAGAATTTGTTCATCCTATATAACAAGTATTATTCTTTCTGGGAAACGTTTGTTTTAATCGTGTAATTGCGTAGGTCCCGAGTTATTGCAAAATCAAGTCCGACACGCCCTGCCATAAACCCTGCCACACGCCCCGCGAGCGCCCCGCGAGCAGCTCCCGCACAGGCCTCCAGCGCGCCCCCCAGCGCGCCCTCCAACAAGTCCTACAACGCGTTTCTCGACGTATATCTTCAACGTATGAAAGCCGCACAACAAATGCTCGCGTATTTGGGTTAAGGATTCGGTCGAAAATAGTTATTTAGTCGGACGGCTTTAGGTCGTACGAATTGGGGATAATATTAGCTTGGACGCGTTAAAAGCAGGTTGGGGGAGGGAAATGGCGACATAACATCCGCAACGAGCCTTGATATAATGCGTGCACTCGTCGAGAAGCTGTAGATACAGTTAGCAAAGAAGCATTCGATTGATTTGAGTTGATTTGAGGTGTTGTGGTTGAGTGGGTTCAGTGTGCAGTTGACGGGTGTCAAAAAGTGTTGCGCTCATTAGTGTGTTGCGCTCACAGGTGTGGCACGTTATACGTTATAAAATATATTTATAAATATATTTATAAAAACGGTAGTTAAGTTATTTTTAAAATAATATACGGTTAAATACGGAAAAACGAAATTATAAATAAAATTACGTAATATTTTAACGGCCGTTATATTTCGCCCGTATTAATGTATTAAAATTTGTACAATTTTTATATTTATGGTCGGCATTGTATTATCGTATAGCTTATAATTTATTTAAGCGAAAAAAAAAATATTTTGTTTAATTAATGTTCGTAAAGTTATAAGTTTTTTTTTTTAATTTAAACGGTTTTGTATAACTTTATAAAAATAATTTTTATATAATACGGCTTAAAATGTGGACGATCCGTACCGTTTTATTTTATATTAAACTTTTCCGTTCCGATACGTATAAAATGGTAAATTAAAAACGTAATATATGCGTAAATAAAATCGTACGGTTATCAGTCGTATAATTTTCGTTTACTTTTTAGTAAATAAATAATTTTATTTCTGTTTATTATTAATTATCGTTTTTAATATAATTTTTTTCGAATATTTCCGTATAATTAATAAATATTTTTATATAACTTTTAAAAAAGTTTATTTAAAGTTCGATTTATTTAATAATAATAAATATTAACGTAAATTATTTTGCGAATAAAAAGAATCGTTTATACCCGTATAATTTCGTAAATTATTTATTTTTATTTTAAGCGAAAATAAATTTATCGGTTTTTATCGAATTTAAAAATAATTCCGTAATAATTTTTACAAAAACTTACGTTACCATATTAATTTATACGCTTCTTAGTTTCTAAATTTAATCGATTTTTATTTAAATTATAGTTTATATTTTATCGAACGAAGTTTTATAAATAAAGGCCGAAATTATTTATTTACCGGTTTTCCGGCGATTCTTTTCTATTAAAATTCGTATAATAAATTAAATTTGCATTAAATAATTATATATAAACGTATAATTTTAAGTATAAACGTACGTAAGCAAACCAAGTTTTACGTACCTTAACGGCCGAATAAAATTATTATTTCCGAATTATTACGGATACGATCGAAACCGATTTAAAATTTATTAACTTTTATTTCCAAGAATTTACCGGTAATTAAAAAACGTATTTATATTCAATATTATATTATTATTACCATATACGCGGAAACGTTATATTATACATAATTTCGTCCGGAATCGTTATAGTTTTATTATTTAATAGTTATAACGTACCCCACCACCGAGTCAGCCAAACCACCGAGTCGGCTATGCGGACCCACATTTATAGAATCCTTTATATCTTTACAAAATCTTTACTAAATGTGATGTAATTTTACAGTTACATATACACATATTAAGCGCTTAAGTCTACCAAGTTGCATTTAAGGCTAACCCTTTTTGGCAAAGATATTACTCTATTTCCTTTCCTTATGTGTATATATCAATTTCTTAATAACTTGACTAATACTTTACCAAATTTGCAAATTCTTCGTAACTTAACTTATAAGAACCTTTTATAAATACTAATATTTTTTTATATTTTATATAAAATTTATATACGGAGATATAAGAAAGGTGGAGCTTTTTTGTAGAGTAAAATATTTATTCGTTAATAACTAGGAATAAGTGGGGCAGCTATTTTTTAAAGTTTTTCTTCAAATAATAGGGTTTCTAATAAATGAAATGCTAAAGTTTAATAATATTATATGAACATTTAACATAGTTACGAATTTACAACTTTGTAGAAATAATCACGTGACCGCGGCTGGCCGACTCGGTGGTGTGGCCGACTCGGTGGTGTGGTACGTTATAATTTATTTTCGCTTTCGGATTATTTTCGACGTTAATAAAAATTCGGTTTATTCCCTAAAAAAGGGTATAAAATTAACCGAATTTATTTTTCGAATTTCGCTAATAATATAAAACGAAATTATTATATAATACCGGTTTACTTTCGAAGCCGTTAATCGTACATTTCGTAATTTATACGTACGAAATTTATTATTTAACGGAATTATTTTCGTTTTAAATAATAATTTCGTATAAGTTCTTTCAGTTACGTTTAAATATAATTATATTTATGCCGTTAATACGTATTTATATTTTTTTATATATATAATTTTAATTACGTAATTATATTTTATTTAAAATAACGTTCCACATATATAAGCGCCTCACATATATAAGCGCCTCACTTTTTGGCACCTCGCAATAATCAATCCAAATAACTCAATCATAATACATCAAATTGATTCCAATCAATCGTATTATCTTGCGTCGACCATATCTACAGCTTCTGGACAAGTGCACGCATTATATCAAAGCTTGTTGCGGACGCCATATTGCTATTCCTTCCTGCTAACCCGCCTATAACCGACCAACTTCAGCAGCCATTAGCAGCAGTTCCTTACTATAACCTTTCTGCCGGCTAAAAGACCTTGTTTATCCTATATAGCAAGTATTCCTCTTTTTAGAAAACGTTTGTTTTAATCGTATAATTGCGTAGGTCTCGAGTTATTGCCAATTCAAGTCCGATACGCCTTGCTATACGCTTCGCGAAATGCCCCGCGAGACGCCCTGCAAGACGCCCCGTAAGACGCCCCGTACGGCCCCCCCAACATGCCCAACGCGCTTTTAACGCATCGTATAACACGTTCTCCGACGTATATCTTCAACGTATTAAAGCCGGACAAGAAATACTCGCGTATTCGGATTAAGAATTCGGTCGAAAATAGTTATTTAATCGGTCGGCTTTGGGTCGTACGAAATAAAGGTAATATTAGCTTAAACGCGTTAGGGGCTAGTCGGTCGCAGGCGGGTTAGCAGGAAAAAATGACAACATGGCATCCGCAACAAGCTTTGATATAATGTGCACGTTTGGAAAGAAACTGTAGATACAGTTAGCAAAAAAGTATTCGATTAATTAGGATTGATTTGATATGTTATGGTTAAGTAATTTGAGTTTGTTGTTGCGAGGTGCCAAAAAGCGAGGCGTTTATATGTGTAAGGCGCTTATATATGTGGGACGTTATACGGTTTATGTTAATAATAATACCGTAAAAATTTAAATAATAAAACGACAATTACGTTTAATAATAGCAGATATAAATTTAGGTAACTAATTATTATTACAAGCTAGTATTATTTAAACTATAAAAAATAATAAGCGTATATATATTTTTATTAGTTCGACCCGTTCGAACCGGTTCGATATTTTTTTTGGTAGTCGAGTTTTTTCGAATCCATCGAACCGTTCCCTCGGTTCCACTGGCTCGAAGTACTGACGCCAATTAAACGCTGCGAGCTTATCGAGCCAGTTACGTAACCTTGGAACCCATATCGGAGATGCGTCCCACAACCTCCGACCGTCTATCAATCGAGCCAAGGCCTTTGGCTATAATACCAGCTCCTAGGCTATTAGGTTTGCTGTGACAATTATTTCCCCCCTTTTCGGTAATGCCGGCCCGGCATTATGTATATGTAATAAACAAGAATGACATCGTTAAGTGATATAGTTTTGTTGTTATAATCTGGGCTATTTAAAGGTAAGATTGGTTATGTTTATAGGTATGTACGGGGGTTTTAAGCAACTGTTTTGTTTTGCGTTTAATTCTATTTATAATTAATTTAACTTCGTACATATGTATATAAATATTGCCCAGTTTTTAACTTTTTAATTTTCTTTTTTTCTTCTATAAACTAAATATTATCTTTTTTTGTATTCGTTTAAATATTTTTTATTCTCCTATCTTTCGCACTTTAATTAACGTACCCCACCAACGAGCTGCACACATCAACGAGCTGCACACACCAACGAGCTGTACACACCAACGAGCTGTACACACCAACGAGCTGCACACTTTTTTCATCATTCTAACTCCTTAACTTTTATCACTTATTTTTCAACACCCACACTATGGAACGGCTTATAAAACAAACGCGAATGAACTTAGCCGTTCAGGCTATAAAACGAGACCCGAAACTTAGCTATAGAAAGCTTGGTTCTATTTATAAGGTTCCATTTTCTACTATAAGAACGCGAATTAACGGCAAACGCGCCCGACCCGATACCCTTCCCAATCTACGAAAACTAACGCCGACCGAAGGAAAATCTATTATCGAAAAAATCCTTGACCTAGATACGCGAGCGTTTTCTGTCCGGCTTCAGCACGTTAAAGATATGGCTAATCTATTGCTTGCTTAACGCGTTGCAGAACGCGTTGGAGTTAACTGGGCGTCGAGATTTGTTAGACGGCAAAAAGAACTCCAAATGCGTCTAAATCGGAAAATCGAATATCAATAGGTCCTATGCGAAAATCCAGAAGCATTTCGCAAGTGGTTCGAGCTTGTTCGGGCTACTATCGCAAAATACGGCATCACAGAAGAGGATATATACAACTTCGACGAGACTGGGTTCTTAATAGGGCTTCTTATAACAACCGGCATAGTAATTACCAGTGCCGAAAAACGTGGAAAACCTAGACAAGCGCAACAAGGGAATAAGGAATGGGTTACAGTTATCCAGGCTGTTAGTTCCCAAGGTTGGGCTATACCGCCATTTATTATCATAACAGGAAAAAATCATCTTGGATCTTAGTACCGCGATAACCCATTGCCAGCAACCGATTGGAAAGTCGCATTAAGTAATAATAGCTGGACCACTAATAAACTAGGTCTAAAACGGATTCAACATTTTAACAAACATACTCGGACGCGTACGAAAAATTCGAAACGTTCCCTCATCCTCGACGGCCACGAAAGCCACCATTCGATGGAATTCGAAGAATACTGCGCCAACTATAATATTATTACGCTTTATATACCCGCGCATTTTTCGCATCGACTTCAACCTCTTAACGTATCTTATTTTTCTATTTTGAAACGCGCTTATTCGCGGTACATCGAAAACCTAATACAACGCCATTATACCCATATTGCTAAAAAAGATTTTCTCGCCGGCTTTTACGACGCGTTCCAAGCTGCCATAACGTCCGATAACATCAAATCTAAATTTACCAAAGCTGGTCTTGTTCCATTCGATCCCAATAACGTTCTTTTCGAATTGGAAGTTCCTCTAATTATTTCTACGCCGACTGTCTCCTCGCTTACCTCCGCCGGTTCTATATCCCCCTTAACGAAAACCCCTAAAACTATCCGCGGAATAATAAAACAAGGACGTTATTTGGAAAGAAAAATTAAAAAATATTAAAGGGGTTCGCTTACGAAAATGGTTAAATCGGTTAATCTCTTAACCAAAAGTAATCTATTGTTTTAATACGAAAATATTCTTCTCCGGGAAAAAGCTGCCCAGTTGCGCGAAAGGAACCATATCTTAAGTAAACGTCGTAGGACCAAAAACAAACGTCTTTAAAAAGGAGGAACACTTACTATACAAAAGGGACAAGCTCTTCTGGCCTAAAAAGAAGGGGGTGGTAAAACAATGCAGCCAACAGCAGCTGAAGGAGGTCGTCGTAAAAGGGTTGAAACCAAGGAACGGAAGTGTGGCGTCTGCGGCAAGCCCGGGCATAATGCGCGTACTTGTGAAGAAGTTGTAGATACGTCTAGCGAAGGAGAATCGGATTAATTTAAATCAATGCGATACGTTGTTGTTGCGTTAGGGTTGATGAATTTGAATTTGTTGTCTTAGATTGCCAAAAAGCGTGCAGCTCGTTGGTGTGTGCAGCTCGTTGGTGGGGTACGTTTTACGTTTTTCGCTCTTTTTTATCGTTATTAAATTATTATATTTCCTTAAAACCAAAATAAAAAATATGTAACCGCCGTTATAGTTCGCGTACTTATAGCGCAATTTCTATATCCGGTATTTACATATATCGCCTTTGTTGCAGCAAGGCCGAAGATATTTTCCGTTTTTACTGAACTATTCTTTTTAAGGTTTTTTACAAGCTTACGTTACCGGATTCCTTTACTTGTACTAGTTACTTTGGTAGTTATAATATATATAAGCCTATAAATCAATTCGTACTTTATTCGCCTTACTTTTATTAACGTATCAGCTATTTTTGAAAATACCTTGTTATTATAACTTTCGATATAATCCGCTTCCAGAAGTTTATCGAATAGTCGACCGTAATATTCGACCACTAGGATGATAACGACGATGGCAATCTTATTTAAGGTGCAAGTTTTAACTAACGTATCTTTTTGCTGCTGCTTAATAACGTTTTACGTAGGTCTTTTTTTACGTACTTTTTACTTACCGGGCAAAGTTTGGTCTAGCCGGTAAAATCGGTATTATTACGGTAAATTACCTTATTTTTTTTCCTATTTCGGGTATAGTTCGTTAATGTTTTATCGGTTTCAGGTAGCTTATCAGAAGTATTAATTAATAATTGCTAATCGTCGTACCGTATTTTCTTTTCGTTATACGGCTTTAACGGCTTTGGTTATAAGTACCCCCGATATTTTAACTATTTTGCCTCATAATTAACATAATTAACCTGTTGCTAAAAAGAAGGCCTTTTGTTGCTAAACATTTCCGCGTTTATTATTTAAAAACCGTGGTTTTGCTGCCTAGCTTACGGCCTATATAGCCTTTGTCCATAAAATAAAAGAAACTTTCTGCCGTAATAACGATGCTTTCAATTTTGGTTCGGAAAATTCGAATAATAAGGATTGGGACGACTGTTAGAGATTACAATGGTCCGGGCACACCTGCCGGATTGTAACGGCTATGGGCTTAACCAACTATTAAACCTAGTCGTACGGTTTATGTTGGCAGTGGTATCGTGGGAATCTGAGCAATAAAGCGATAGTTACGTCTGGTAATAACAGATGTAGATCTGGGTAACTAATTGTTAATTGCAAGCTGATGTTATCTAAACTATGGGAAATAATGAGCGTATATATCTTAAACGGGATCCCTTTAAATCCGAGAATCTATTCGGATCCATTTACTATAATCCTTATGGATCCGAAAATCTATTCGGATTTATACCATACTGATCCGTTTGGATCCGTAAATCCATTCGGATCTACGTTACGTAACTTCAGGTCTTGCATCGGAGGTAATTCACATAACCTCCGACTGTATGCCAATAGGCCAAGCTTGTTTGGTTATAACACGATCTTTTCTTTTCCAAGATCTTTGCCTTTAAAAATTAATTTGTTTATCGCATTTGCTTGGTAAGTAACTTCCTTCTTTATTTATTATTATTTTTCTACTCGTTTTTCGTCGTTATGCCTAACCGTATCGAAAAGCAGATATCTTGCAAGCGTTTTAATTAAAAGGAAGAACGCGAAAACCTGGCTGCTTATATTCGAAATCAGGGTTCCGAAGTTATGCCTTATTCTGCAGGTTTTAAACATAAGGAAGAATATATTATGATGGAAAACGTGGTTCGTTGTGAAAACTGCGTTTTGAAGAAACGGAGTTGCGATAAATCGGGCATTCCTTTTAATTCCTTGCGCAGTATTAATAAGGAAGCGGAACGTTTAAAACGCGAGAAAATTTTGGCCGAGGAACGATTGCTTCAATCGCAAAAAGAAATAAATAAAGCGATTGCCCGTTTCCAGCGATTGCGGCATTAGCAAAAATTCCTTTAATCCAAGGGTATTGAAATGGTAAATCGTAGACTTTAATCTTTAAACGAATTAGAAAAGCAGGAAAGATTAAAACGCAAAACGGCTTTACGGGCCGCATAAGCCACGCGAGCCATAAACTTTTCGGAATGGCCTAGGGTTGAAAATACTGATTAGCCGTTATTGGGCGACGCGGACTGGAATACCTTTAACCCTGGCGCTTCCGGCGTTGCTAGTAAAAGTTTTTCCAAAGGCGTTAGATATTCGTAAAGTTTTTCGCGGGTTCCTAGGTATTTTCGAAATTTGGGTAATCTTTTTACTTAACTAGGTACTGGGTAAGTCCCTTTTCTTTGCGTGTATCCAGTATTTTTTTTGCTTCGTAAATTAGTGCATTTTTCATGATTTTTTCGTTTTGTTTCGTACTGACTTGGATTGTATCTGCTGCTGATTTTAATAGGGAAATATAAAAGACTGGATGGAATTTAACTTCCGGCGGTAGCTCCAATTTATAGTTATTTTCTGAAATTTTCTTAGCGATTTTGTATGGACCGATATATTTGAAATCGAATTTTTTGTTTGGCCTTTTAGTTTGGATATTTTTGGTAGCTAAGTAAACCATTTCCCTTTCCGAAAAGGTTAATTCCTTTAACCTTTTTTGGTTGTAATATTTATTTATTTAGTTGCGTACGAAATTAAGCTTTAATTTTATTTTTGCGTATAACTGTTTTAGCTATTTTAAAATAAGAATTCCTTTAACGTTAGCTGGTCTATCTTTATGTGAATTTCGGTAAACTTTAGGTATGAAACTAAAATTAGCAGTTGTTAGCGTTATTTTGATATTTTCGTAATAATTAATGTTATAAGCTAGTTGTGCAACTGGTAATTTTTCGACCTAGTTATTTTGTTCGTAGTTAATATAGCATCGTAGATACGTTTCTAGCGTTTAGTTGGTTTTTTTTATCTGTCCGTCTGTTTAAGGTTTAAATGCGCTGGATAATTTGTGATTTAATCCAAGTTAAGTTATTAAACCTTGCCAGAATTTCGAAGTAAAGGTAATACCTTTATCCGAAACAATTTCCGTTGGAAATTTATGGGTACTTAAAATATGTTTAAGGAAAATGTATGCGAATTGTTTTATATCGGTATCCTTATTATAGGGTAGAAAATAAGAAAAATTTCGTAAATCGATTAACGATTACGAAAATATTGTCGTAATATATTTCTGTAGCTAAATTTTTTGACAAAAAAAGCTTAGTAATAAAGTCGAATGTAATCGAATCTTATGGTCGTTCGGCGACTGGTAAAAGTTGCAATTTTCCGTAGGGTTTATATCGTCGTACCTTTGCTTTATCGCAGATATCGCATTACCGTATAATCTTTTGGACTGTAGTTTTCATTTTAAGAAAGTAATATATCCGTTATAAGCGTTTTAAAGTTTTGTAAATCCCTGGGTATTTATATATTAGGTATTCGTATATATTTCGTATTAGGTCCTTTTATAAGTTTTTGGGTACCTGTATCTTATTTGTTTGGTGCTTTGCTGGTTGATTAGTATTATATTATTAAATGCGTTAATATATATTAGCTAGTATTATTCGTATTACAGTAATTCGTCGGTGTTTTAAGTATTTTTCGGGTGTAATATCGAAGATTGTTTGTTATACCTTAACCTTAGGCTTTTCTAGGTTAGGTCGTTTATTAAGTGCGTTTGCTTTGCCATTTTCTGATTTTTTTCGATGGATAATAACGTAATCGAATTCAAAAAGGCTTTTTGCATAACGTAATTGTTTTCCGATAAATTTTCGTATCGTAAAAAAGTATATAATGTTCTTGTAATCCGTATATACCTTAATTTGGTACAGGTTGCCTTTAAAGTAATATTTAAATTCTTTAAAAGCGTTAACGATAACTAGGAACTCCTTATCGTAAATGGGGTAATTTAATTCGGCTTTATATAACTTATAAAAATAAAACGTAATCGGGTAAAGTTTTCCTTAATCGTTTCGATGTCCAACTACAGTTTTTAAGGCGTAATCCGAAATATCGGTTTTTAACTTAATTAGTCGCTTTAGGTCGTACATAATTAGCACTGGTTTATTAATAAAGGCGTTTTTAATTTGCTGGAAAATTATTTCCTTTTTTGGAATTTATTTAAATGGTTTATCTTTTTTGATAAGTTCCGTTAATAGTATAGCCATTTTGTTAAAATTGCGTATGAATCGTCGGTAATAATTAACGAATTTAAGGAATGCTTGTATTTCTTTAACGTTAATAGGTTATATTTAATCTTTAACTGCTGATAGCTTTTTAAAGTCCATGCGAATTTGTCCTAGCGTAATAATATATCCTATAAATTCGACTTTTTGCTGGTAACAATAGCTTTTTTCGATATTAACCAAAAGTTTGGCGTTTTGTAACGTTTATAGAACCTGATAAACGTGTTTTTTATGCTTTTTTTCCGTTTTAAATATATAAGAATGTCGTCGAGGTAACAAACAATAAAAATATCCAAGTATTCTTTTAGTATATGGTTTATTATTCGTTAAAAGGTTGCTAGTACGTTGGTTAGTCTTATAGGGGTAACTAGGTATTCGTATAGGCCATATTTCGTCCTAAAAGCTGTTTTTTATTCGTATCCCTTTTTGATCCGAATTATATTGTAGCTATTTCGAAAATCGATAGCTATAAACCATTTTGCTCTTTGCAGGCGATTTTTCATTTTAGTGATTAATGGTAACGGCGTTCTGTCCTTAACGGTAATGTCGTTAAGTTGTCGATAATCTACCATTAATCGAAGCTTTCCCTCTTTTTTCGGTACGAAGAATATAGGGTATCCGGCTGGTAATTGTTACGGATTGAGATCTCCCGTTGTCTGCGGGAGACCAAAAGGGGAATAACCTCGGGTCGGGTAAACTTCGGTGCCAAGAATGGTCTCTGCGGAACCCACAGAGACACCATAAAGGCATTACAGAGATACCTTAAAGATATTACAGAGATATTACAAAAACCAAACGGAGGACATACTGGAAAAAAAAGATATATAAGGCTTCCATATTTCCTTATAAATAACACCTACTTAGTTTTTGTTCTTTAGATATTAATTTAAATCTTTAATTAAAGGTATTATTTTTCGATTAAAAGAAAAATCCGCAAACCTTTTTAACGAACAAATTATTAAATTATTCTTCGCTTTATTGTTACCTGCAAATCAAAAATCCTTTTCGGATACGGATTACATTTTTAAATAGTTATACGATAGGTTCGTTACATTTTGATAACTTTTTAATTAATAGCCAACGAATAGTTTAAGGTTCAGTTAAGTATAAGCATTCTTAAATCCAATAAAAACGATATTACAGAACAGCGTTTAAAAAATAAACGACATATCCGATCGTTATTATTAACCAGTAAAGGATTAATATCTAGATTAAAAAGTTTTACCTTTTATTAAAAAAGTCCTTTTTTTAATTCTTTAATCGATAATATGGCCCTTTTTATTACTCGGTTTTAAGAAAAACCTTTTTTTTTATAATAATCCTTCCCGGCTTTTAAAGAAATTATTAAAGTTTAAAAAAACGAACCGGAAAAGGAAGAAAAGGAATCCGACAACCCGAAAGGTAAAGAAAAAGAACTTACGATTAACGACAAGCTGCGGACCTTAATAACTAAACTTTAAGCGGTAAAAAAGGAAAATGCCAGATTTATTCGATAATAAAAATTTTCGATATTACTTTTATTTAACGCAGATTAATTCCGCAAAAACATTGTTTTACCTTTTACTTATTATAAAATGCTAAAAGTTAAAGGTTATAAGCTAACCTTCATAAAACCTTACGACGGTACCACAAATATAAAAGGGTTTTTGGTTTAAGTTAAACTTTATCTTAAATTTTATGAAATTTTTTTAACGGAGGATTATTAAAAAATAATAGCTATCTTTTAATTGCTTGCCGGAAAAGTTTTTTTATAATCCGAACTTTATTTAAAAATTCCGATAAAAAACAACATACGGTCGAACAGTTACACCCTTTTTAATAAACCAAATTAATAACCGAATATATAATCAAATTTAATTGCTTTACATTAATTTCTAATTTCTCAAAAAGCATATTATTTTATCCCTTTTATAACAGCCTTAAATTATAAATTAAAAATAAAATATATAAAATACCTAAAATTAGCCCTTTTCAGGATTATATTAACAAAACCATTATTACCGATCGACGTACCTTTAAAAGGTACTTAAAAAAAAAAGATCCGACAGAAGAAAAAACGATCGAAACTTTAGCAACAAATTCCAAAAAAGCAAAAACAAGGACAAAACCCAAAAAAAAGCGAATACCACTTTTAAGGAGCTTAAAAAAAATAAATCGAATGTTAAATGCTTTAACTATAGCAAAAAAGGCCATTACAAAAACGAATATCGTTCCTTAACCAAAAAGAACTTTAAAAAAGGAAGGATTTTTTAAAAGAAAGCCCAAACGGTCGACCAAGAAACAAATAATAAAAGCGAAGAAAAAAAAGAAATCAATTTTACCTTTTTCCAGCAGGAATATACTATCGCGACGACCTACTATAATCTAAACGGCAACCTAGAATACAAGCGTTACCCGGTTTGCCAAAATCAAACAGCTAAAGCCTATAAGTATTATCCCGGATAACCAGCTTCCAAAATAACCATAAAACTAGGATGCGAATATTATTTAAATATGCAGAAATGCAAAATATACTACGAATATAGCCAGATACGCCCAGAATTTAGCAATTACGGGCAGAAAACCTTTAAATCCAGCGAACTCCTAAAACGGGTAATATATTTCAAAACCGAAACCTTTAAACAGAATTCTGTTAATAAGTACGAACTTTTCCATTTTTCGGCCTGCAACGATAACGATTATTTAATTTACCTTCGAACAAAGGAAAATAACGATTATTGGCCCGGTTAAAACGAAGAAACCCTTATAGAACCTGATAACGACTGCAAATATATCGAAATCCCCCGATAGCCCGAATACCTTCGATCTTATTATTTGCATCCCGAATCGGATTAAAACCGAAAAGTTATTGCTTAGGGTTGCTTATGTTATACCCTTATACTATGCTTGATGTATAAACTTCTAGATATAAAAGTAAGCCCTGCAGAAATCTTAACTTCGAATCGGAAACTTTTCCAAACGTTAAAGGTAAAAATCACTAAGGTAAAATGCCAAATTAGCTAACGAAGGTGATATACTTGTATAAATAACAAATATACCAAATACGCAGTTAAAAAAGCCCGCAAATGGAAACGTTTTTTAACGAACAGAATTACGAAATCAAAAAACGGCAAAAGCTTTCGAAATTAAGGTATTAAGGAATTTTGCGAATTAAAACCTTATGTAAGGCAAGAAAAAAATTACAAAACTAAATCGAAATTCTTATTTAGTACTAAAGCCAAACTTTTAAAGCCATAATTAATTTTAAAGCAAAAGGTAATTTCATTTTGCCAGCAGTAACCGAAAATATTATATTCCTTAAAGGTATAAGTTAAAGTTTTACAAATTACGGATAATTAATAAAAGTTTTTCCCAGTACGATAACGGACGAGTTTTCAGAAAAATTAAAAAACTTTTACTATAGATTTAAAGGCATTAAAAGTATTTTACCTTGGATATCGCCGCTATATCAGGTTATAATATTATTCTAGGAATGCTATAGCTTAATTCCAGTAATATATTAATTAACTGGAAAACTTGCCAGCTTTCTTAAAACCACAAATTAACTTTTATTAAAAAAAGATCCAAAAAAGTTTGCTATATAATCCGAAAAGCTAAGATATCAAACTTTGCCAGTATTATACCCCTAAAATACCAACGTTTCGAACGACTTTTTAAGAATAAAAGAAATTACGAATTACTTTTATAAGGATAATAGGATTATTGCATACTTATTAAAAAAGGATATTATCCTAAGCTTTACAAAATTTACTATATAAATTTAAAAAAGGTAAAAGTTTTATAAAAAAATATCCAGTTAAACCTAAAGAAAGATTACATTTAGTTATCCGAATTTCCCGCAGGATATTTTATACTTATAATACCCAAAATTAAGGACGGCAAGCAAAAAATCGATTAAAATAAAGATCCGGTTTATCGACGCGTGGTCGACTATCGACAGTTGAACGATATTACTATTAAAAACGGATATCCTTTAACCTTAATAAATATCTTAAAAGAAAACGTAAGCAAAGCTAAATAATTTACTGTATTAAACTTTCGAAACGGGTATTACCGTATTAAAATAACAAAAGGAAAAAAATGGAAAACTGCTTTTCGAACGATATACGGATATTACGAATATTAAGTTATACTTTTAAAACTTATTAACGCTCTTGCCAATTTTTAACGCTTAATTATAACTATACTTAAGGAATTCCTAAATAAATATGTTTTCGTTTACCACGATAACATCCTTATTTATTCCGAAACGCTGGAAAAATAGAAAAAGTATATTTTCTAGGTTTTTAAAGCTTTAAATAAAGCAAATATTCGAATTAATTTTACCAAAAGTATATGGTATACGTAAAAGCTAAATTATTTAGGATTTACCTTTACCCCCGGTTAAATTTAAATCCAGAACTTCAAATTAGAAGTAGTTAAAAACTGGCTTATTTTTAATAAAGCAACCGTTATTAATATCCGGTAAATTTTAGGATTTACGGGTTACGTACGTAACTTGATTAAAGGATATAGAAATATTATTAAACCTTTAACGAAATTTACTATTAAAGAATATGTTAAAAAGGAATTCGAGCTTTTAAAAAAAACTAAAGAAGTTTTTTAGCTATTTAAAAACGAAATTACCAAAGCGCTAATAATAAAATTGCCCAACGCCGACAGAAAAAAACGCTTAAAAATAAACGCTTTAAATTATGCCTTAAACGTAATTCTAAAGTAACAAGAAAATAATGGGAAGTAATACTTAGTAGCTTATTATTTTAAGGGTTTTCGAAACGCAGAATTCCGATATAAGATTTACGACAAAAAGCTGCTAGCGATTATTAACGTTTTTAAAAAATAGGAACTTTTTCTTAACGGAATTAAAAAACCTTTCGATATTTACTTAAATTACAAAAGTTTTACCCGGTTTATAACGACTTAAGAATTAAATAAACGTTACGAGATTTGGATAATTTTCCTATCGAAATATAATTTCCAAATCCATTATATTAATGAGAAAAAAAAATTTAAATAAATATTTTAAGTTGCAAAGGAAATTACGATTTTAAGGTTCCGAAACGTCGAATACAAGTATTATAACAGATTAAGGACGGTATTTTACGGTTGTATAAAATATTAAAGTAACTTACTTTAAAACCTTTAACGAAATTCCGAAATTTCTATAATAAGGAAAAGCAAAAAGAAATATAACAATTAAATAGATAACCTGAAAACCAGCTGTTGTACCGTAGCAAAATTTACATTTTTCGAAACCAACAAAAGTAATTCGTTAAAGAATTTTACGAAAATCCGTTATACGGATATCAGGATATCTTCAAAACTATTAAACGATTGCAAGAAAAATACGACTTTTTAAGATTTCGACGAATTGTTAAATAAATAATTAAGAATTGCAATATTTGTAACAAAATAAAAACAGCCCGATATAAACCTTATAAACTTTTATAGCTTACAAATATTTCAAAAAAGGTTTGGAATATTATTGCTTAAAATTTTATTACCGGTTTACCTTTATCAAAAAATCCCGTTACTGGAATTTAATACGATAGAATATAAGTAATCGTTAATAAACTTACCAAGTATAAGTACTTTTTACCTTTTAAAAGAAACGTAACGGTAAAATAATTAACTTACGTTTTTATCCGATATTACCTTAATAAATATAAAATACTAAAAAGAATTATTTTAAATAAAAACTAGCTTTTCCTATTAAAATTTGGTACTAATTTTTTTAAGCAAATAAGTACTAAGCTTAAATTTTCGACAACAAATTACTTATAAATAAATAAATAAATAAAACGTTTAAATTAAACATTAAAGTAATATTTAAAAAGTTATATTAATTACCAGCAGGATAACTAGGTTAAACTTTTTCTATTAACTTAAATAGTTTATAATACTTTTATTAATGAAAATATAAATATTTCTTCTTATATAGCAGTATATGGTTATTAAGCAAAGACTTAACGGCTAGAACAGTTATTAAACGAAGCTTTAAAGTTAGCCGCGAAAGTTTTTCGAGTAAAAACGGTAGTAACTAAAATTTAAATAATATAAATCCGTTTACAGAATAAATTACGATTGCTTTAACAAAGGATAACTTAATATTATAATTAAAAAAATTAAGGGATTAACTTTATCGAGAGGAAATAAAGTTTATTTGTTACGTCAAAAACAAAACGGGATTTCGAATATTTCTTAAATTAAAATAAAAAAACTTAATAACAAGTTCGACTTTAAAAAGCTTAATTCGTTTAAGATTGATAAAGTTATTTCCAAAATTAATTACCGACTATTATTACTTAAAATAATAAAAATATACCCTATTTTCCATATTTTTTTGCTTAAATTAATACTTAAAAA
Organism: Monosporascus sp. mg162; assembly: GCA_004155945.1. Lineage (NCBI taxonomy): Eukaryota > Fungi > Ascomycota > Sordariomycetes > Xylariales > Monosporascus > Monosporascus sp. mg162. Next base: position 207,634 of record QJNY01000053.1, on the reverse strand, counting down.
CGCGCCGCTGGAAACCAGTTTGGAAGTTGGAAAAAACGACAATAAGTACGAAATTAAACGAATACTAGATTCCAGGGTAATTAAAAATAAGGTCCAATATTTGATTAAATAAAAGAATTACTTATACGAAGAAAATATTTAAGAATCCTTTAAGTATTTAACGAACGCGAAGGACCTGGTTAAAACGTTTTACCGGCAAAATCTTGACCGACCGACTTTAATGCGGCTAAGGTTGCAGGCGATAACGACCTAGTATTTAAATTTAACTTTAAGCCGTTTTAACCGAAAGAAATAAAGGTTTCCGCCGTGGCATTTATTTTTAAAGTAAGCTGCGCTTGCTTTGCTTTTATAAGACGTTATTTCATTTTTTCCTTTTTTTTATTTAATTTTTCTTATTTTTTTAATTCGTTTACGGAACGAAACCCGCGACGAATTATTTTTATATTCCGACGTTATAAAAAGTTTTGTTAACGGCTTAACTTAATTAACTTAGTTATAACTTTTATTTACAGTTGCTGCAGGTTTAACAGTACTTTTTCGGCAGCCTGCTTTTTATAATTAATCCGCACCTTTTCGAACCGGATGTTTTGTAACGATTTTAAAGAAATGTTAATAGCTTTATAAGGCATATTAGCCTTATAACAATATTAGCATTTTTTTCGCCTTTTAACCATTTTACATTTTAGTTTTAGATTTTCGTAACGTTTAGAAGGTATAACTAAGTATTTAAAATTTGAAATAAAAGAAATTAAGTTTTTTCGATTTTCGGTAAAAGATTTAACGCGTTTTCGTAGTGGACCTAATATAATGTTAACTAAAAACTAATAATTCAAAGAAATAAAAAGTAAAAAAAACGTACTTATTTTATCTTTGGGGATAAAGATCTTAAAAGGAAGGGAATGGTATTACGGATTAAAATTTTCTGTTGTTTGCGGAAAACCAAAAGGAAAATAACCTCGGATCGGGTAAACTTCGGTACCAAGAATGGTTTTTGCGGAGCCCACAGAAACATTACAAAGGTATTACAGAGATACCTTAAAAACATTACAAATATATTACAGAAACTAAACGGAAGATATACTAGAAGGAAAAGATATATAAGGCTTCCATGTTTCCTTGTAAATAGCACTTACTTAATTTTCGCTCCCTAGCTATTAATCTAAGTCTTTAATCAAAGGCGTCGTTCTTCGATTAAAGGAAAAGTCCGTAAACCTCTTTAACGAACAAATTACTGAATTATTTTTCGCCCTATTGTTACCTACAAATCAATAACCCTTTTCGGATACTGATTACACTTCCAGGTGGTTGTGCGACAGGTTCGTTACAGTAATTTGGAACGTCGAATCTATACTTTTCCAAGTCTATCTTCGAAATAATCGCGGAATATATATAGTTTTACATGGTTTAAGTTATATATCGGATAAAAGGCGGTACCTTTACCATTTTTAAGAATTATTTCGTAGTTTTATTCGCTATATTTTAATAATTTAATATTAAGTTCCTTACCAAATAATTTGTCGTATTTATGGTATTGTAAAAGTACTTTAACTATTTATTCTAGTAATTTTTCGGGCGGTCGTTTTAAATCATTATTTATCTGCTTAAATTTTGCTTTAAGGTTAACAATAATACGTCGTATTTTTCGGTTATGCCCTTTTTCTTTAATATGCCGTATATTCCTAAGTAGTAAAATTTTTGCCGTTTCTTTATGCCTACATTCGTTTACCTTATCGATCGAATGTTAAGATCTTTTGTCGTTTGGCTTATCGTTAGAAAATAGATCGTAATTTATTTCGCGAATTTTCTAGTTAATAACCGGGTTATACTGTTCCAACCATGGCAAACCTAAAATTAAATCGAAATCTTCGATGGCGATAATATCGAAACTAATAATTTGTTTTTTTCCTTCGACAAAGGTTTTAAGGTAATTAATTTCGTATCGGACCTATCTATCGTCGTAATTAAATATTTAATCTTCGGCGTTTTCGACTTTATAAAGGTATTCCTTATTTTTTCAATGGTAGCTGTAATTCGTTAATTACTTTTAAGGCGATATAATTACTTTTTATTGCGCCGCAGTTTATAAATGCGGTATATTGCTTGTTTTTGATTCGTATTTGTACCGTTATAGGTTTTTTTTCGTATTGTTCGTATCGTATTTAGAGCCTTTTTAAAGTATTGCTGTCCACCTTTATTTCTGCCAGCCTGGAGCCTTATTATAGGTAGCTTAGATCTTTTGGGCTGTTTTCGAATTGCTGAATTCTTTTTCCAAGTTTTTTATTTTCATCTTGGATCCATTTTAACTGCTGCTCTTATCGGCGTAGCGTTGCTATTAAGTATTTCACTTGGTTCTGGAACGTTTCTTTGGTAATATATTCTGGCTTTAGGGTTTTCCAGCTCGAAAAGGAACGAATTTTTTCCTATATAACCGATCGCTTTTCTGGATTTTCCGTAAAGGCTAATTAAATTTGTAAATCGGTAATCATTTTTTGGCAATGCTTTTTTACTATTCTTTAAATCGGTTCTTTCTACGTTTTATAATCGTATTATTTGTAATAGCATTAAGGTTTATATATAAGGTAATGTTTTCCTTTTAGCCAGCTTTTGGTTGCCGCCAGCTCGTCGATTTCTTCTATTATTGCGGCTTTTTGTATATGGCGATACCATTTCTGGTCTTTAAAATTACTTTCAATTCGATTTTTAAAATCGAAACCTTGTTGCCATATACGCATAATTTGTCGTGCGATATATTTTTTTTTGTCCTCGTATACTTTATATTGCGGTCGTCGACAGCTAACCGCATAAAGCTTTCCGTACCGATCGGGCTTTCCTAGGCATAGACTTTTGTCCTATCTTTAATATTCCTTAACTATATATTAAGCATTAATTAATTATTTTTCTGTTGCCGTTTTTGTTATATACGGGTAAGTAGCTTATCGTCGCTTAGCTCTTTTCATTTTTCGTACTTTTATAGCTATTAGGTAATAGTAAGTCCAATAGTTTTAGCTTTTTTAACCTTTTTGGTTTCTGCTTAAGCTAACTTTTTCGCTTTTTTTATTCCTTGTCGTATTTTAAGTAAAGGGTTGTTGTTATTTTTGGCGCGGATTATGTTAATCGTTTTTCTGTCGCCAGGTTTCTTCTTATACTAATTTTTAAGAACTGGAACCTAATATACCTTTTTCGGGCTTTTATACTTTCGCGCAATATGTCCGAGCTTATCGCAGTTATAATAAGTAACGGATTTTTTATCTTTCGACTAGATAACCTTTAATTCCATAGGTTTTAGTTAAGTTTTATAAAAGGTAAAAGGCGTAAGGCGTTTTCGACCTTAATTAATTCCTTAAAATTTGGACCGTAGAGCGAACTATTTACGTCGTTCCTGTCGTCGTTTAAACTGTCGATTATCGATCTTTATAACTTTAACGATGTATTTGTCGAATACGTTAAATCGTTCGATTTTAATAATTTCGTCCTTTATATCGTCCTTTAATTCCTTATAAAAAAGGTCGATTAAGATATCGTCTTCATCGTCGACCCATCCTACCTTGGACATAAAGTTTCTAAATTCGACGGCGTATTTAGAAGTTAATCCCTTTTGTTTAAGCTGTAAAAAGTCCTATATAGTTTTTTGTTTTACGTCCGGATTATCGAAGTTATCTTTAAGCTTTTGTTCGAAGTTAACGTAGCTTTCGAAAATCTTTTTAATAGCCGTTTCCTAGTTATCTTTTGCATTTTCCAGGTAGTTACGTAACGTAGGTTCAAACCAATCCAAAGCATCCCCTTTTAGAAACCCCGCCATAACAAGGATTCTGTCGGCGTCACCTTCGATTCCTTCCAATCGTAGATATATTTTAGCCTGGGTTAAAAAGCCTTAAACGCTTTTTATACCATCGTAAGGTTCGGGTTTCTTAACCTTAAGTTTTAGGGTAACGGTTGCTAATACCGAATCAACTGAGGCGATGGTAGCTTGGGCAGTAAGCTACTGGATATGGGCCTTAAGCTGCTGGACGCGTTCTTGCAGCTGCTGGATAAGGGTAAAAACGGTAGCTTCGGCGCTGGTCGACATTCTGATAATGTTGAATATTGCTTAAAGTTTAACGGTATTACTGAACAAAAGCTTGCAACGTATAACGGCTATGGGTTTAATTAATTATTAAACCTAGTCGTACGGTTTATATTGGCAGTGGTATCGTAAGAATTTAAACAATAAAGCGATAGTTACGCCTAGTAATAACAGATATAAATCTGGGTAACTAATTATTAATTGCAAACTGATATTATTTAAACTATGGGAAATAATAAACGTATATATCTTAAACGGGATTCCTTTAAATCCGAGAATTTATTCGGATTCATTTACTATGATCCTTATAGATCCGAGAATCCATTCGGATCTATACTATACTGATCCGTTTAGATCCGTAGATCCATTCGGATCCACGTTACGTGACCTAAGGTCTTGCATCGGAGGTAATCCACACAACCTCCGACTGTGTGCCAATAGGCCAAGCTTGTTTAGTTATAACACGGATCTTCGTACATATATATCTACATATCCTTACGTAGTTTTCAATAGTATACGGAATCCAGACTTTTATACCTTTATATAGTTATACGTATTTTACGTAGAGCTATTCGTAATACGTAAAGAAATTTAAGTTAAACGCTGTAATATCTTATTATTATTCCGTTATCCTTAATATCACCCAAGTAATCCTTAACAAGTAGTGCTTATTACCCGAATTAAGAACCAGTTTTCCTTATCATTTTATTATTTTTAACTTACTTACGAGCGAGTATACGAAAAGAAGTTCGAAACAAAGATAATATCTGACGATAAACTTGATAAATATATCTATACCGGCAAGACAAAAGTTCGAGAACATACGAGAAGTTTACGCCTTTATCGCCAAATATTCTAATAACAGGTATCTTATACGAAAGCATTAAAGGATTATCCAGTTATTTGAAAAAAAAACTTACCTTAACGTCGCCTTTAATAACCTTTACGGTATAATAATTATTAACGTATTATATTCGATAAACTTTCCAAGTTATTAAGAAGAAATCGACAAGTTATTCGATTAATAATACAAAACTGCTTATATATATCTTAGATCTTTTTACGGAAAAAGCGACGATCTCGATAACTTTCTTTTTAAAGGAGAAATACTTAAGCAGTTAGATTTTCCAAAGAATCCGACAGAGTTAGTATTTATATCGTTAGTAAAGCCAGTACCTATATCGCCAACCGAAAAACAGAGGTAGCCAAACCTCCCCGAAATTTTAACAAAACCGATACTTATACCGATAAACGAACCAAAGTTTTAGGAATTCTAAACCTTAAAAGATATCGCGGTTAGGATAACCCTTAAACAGGAGAGTATGTTAGCCTTTCCGTTAGAAGATCCCGGATTATCGGCCTAAGACGTAAATTAAAACGGTCTTTTAAACCTGTCCGAATTTACGAATAGAGACGACGGTATAATGCAAGTCTTGGCTTTTTTTTTTAAAAAGAAGTAAGGAAATTTCGCGTTAGTTAAGGCGTGGTGCCCGTTACGCGCGATTAAATCCTAATTAAGGGAATTGTAGAATTATACTAGTTCCGCGTAATAAACGCTGGATTGTTTTGGTTAAACGCTAAAAATGTTAAGCATAACAGCTTAGCTATTTTTTATAACTAAAAGTAGGTATGTTATCGTAATGTGTATTTGTAGATTAAAAGAATAGAAAAATGGATCGATATGGATAACCGAGAATCCGCTATTTTTAAAGACGCTTAGATTTGTTTCGTAATAACGTTTTGGCTTGGTAGGAGCAATAGCTTTCCGAGCTTAATAAAAACCGCTTTCGGTTAGAGCTGACGATTTTCTTGGACGTTATGTTAAAGCAGTTCGGGATTAAGTTAAAGAAAGTTTAGGAATAGTTAAGTAAGAACCGGTATACTCTTAAAGATAATAAATAAGAGAAATCGGTTAAAGCTTACGTTATAAAATTGTTTAAGTACGCTAAATTATGGGATAGTTTAAACGATTTTTAGTTATTTACCCGTTTGTAGTAAAATTTGCACCTTATATTCCAGGTATTATATTTTCGGCCTGGAAAAACGAATAGTATCGCAGTATATCTGGATAAGGTCGACGAAAAAGCCAAAGCCAAGAAAGTAAAGTTAAACGACTCGCCGAAACCAACCTTTGCTTTATAAAGCGACTTATATAATAACATAAATAGTTAAGATAATACGGCTTATTGGACGAATAATAATCGCAACAGCCGACGGTTCCAACGTTAAAAATCGTTATGGCGTAGGCAAAGATTATTCGAATTTCGTTTTTTTAATTCGAATTTCCGAGGTTATTTAGGAGACTATCGAGGATAATGATAACGACGCGAGGAATTACGGTTTTATTAGTATTTCGAACGCGAAAAACGTTCGAATTATCCGGATCGCAGAGGTTACTAACGTTATTTTGAACGATATCGAAAATTTGGTTAAAAAACCCGACGTTAGGACGGAACTTATCCATTTGTTAACGAGAAGACCGTATAGAAATACGAGAAAGATGCCGAAAATTATTAATCCGTTTTGCAAGTTGGCGGCAATTATTATTTTAGCAAAAGTAAAGCGGAATTAAAGCTTAATTATAAGGAAGTTTGAGTATATATCGAAGAAAACGATATCGATAATACGTATTTTGTAAATCTTAAAAAAGCCGACAAAACGTTGGTTACTAAAAATATCGATAAGGAACCGACTTATTTGTGCTAACGATACGATATGTAATACGATACGGCTGATTTCCTTACCGGCTATATATAAAAGAGATATGTATTTAAAGGATAGGCGGTATTAAAAACTGTACGAACGGTAAATTTTTCGAAGCCCGTTTTAAAAGTTGCTAGCGTTAATGGAATAGTATATTTCGTTTTGGATAACGAGTAGGTAGTTAAAGCTAACCCAACCCGGCATTAAGAACTTATATATAGCGAAAAACGTTGTATTTAAAGATAAGCGTTAAGGTTAATATTAATGCGTAACCTCTGGACGTTTGCATGGATACGGGGAGCTCGTCGATTCTCGTCGACCGAGAATACGTAATTTCGTAGGCCAAAAATCCGAAGTTTTATAAATATAACTTTATATATATTAAAAGTATTAATTCGAGGACCTCTATTAACGTTTAGGTAAATTTCGGTTTTTATATATAAAGTTAAATTAAAGATATATAGATTAACGGCTAGTTTATAGTTAAAGTAAACGTAATTAATAGCTTTAGGCTAAAAATGTTGCTAAGTACCGAATTTTTAATTTAGCATACAGTTAAAATCGACTTTGTCAAAAAAAGGTATACTTTCCGATAAATTTTTAATGCAAGGTCGAATGGGTTCAAGCATTATTTTCCAGGCTGAGCCAAATATACAGAAAATCATTATACGATGTAATTTGCAAGATAGATACTATACCCAGTATCTACGAATACGATAACTAATTAATGGTTTTTACGGTTAGGATAAATTAATATCTTAGTCCTATAAAGCTTCACTTTGAAGCCGACTGATGCGTAGTTGTCGATAAGCTTCGACCCTGATAAATCTTATGCCCGTTGGCTGGTTCGGCAGGGTTAAACAATATAACTTAAAAGATGTTAAGCTTTACGCGGTAAACCTTAAGGATAAACCTTAACGGTAAACCTTAAAAATAAACCTTAAAGGCAAACTTTAAAGGCAAACCTTAACAGTAAACCTTAAGGATAAACTTTAAAGATAAACCTTAACGGTAAACCTTAAGGATAAACTTTAAAAGCAAACCTTAATGGTAAACCTTAACTGCGCCGTACTGCGTATAAAAGGCTGGCATCTTTCCGAACCTTCGCAGGTTTTACGGTTCGATCGTTCCTACGCCTTTTCGAGTTATCCAAAACAGTATGCCGCGCAAATTCGAATATACGATACCGGTAATCCGTAACCGTAAGATTTCCACAGAAACTGTCGTATTAACGTTACATAATTTGCATAAAATTACCGGACGGGCTAAAACCATCGATACCATTATCGATCCCAAAAATCTTTCCCAAAGTGATCGATTTCGGTTGTTAATTTTCGGATACGATTTGATTCGCGAAAATAACGGGAATCGATCTTTGCAAGAATATATGGCGGAAAATATAACGATCATAAGCGGAGTATTGGCGAAACTGGAAGGGAAACTGGAAGGGGAAGGCGGTAACCGGCTTGACAATTTCGAAGTTCAGATTTCGGAACGATGTATGGAGGATTACGAGCGATAGTTTGCCCGGCTGCTCCGGATTGCGAAGACCGTCCAGAATTTCGACAAGAATCGACGCGGATAGGAGTGGGACAAGGCAGTCTGCGAGAGGGATGGGTTTAGTAAAGCCTAGGAATTGAGGCAGTAATCTATCATTTTATCCAATTTTGTCTATACGGTCACGTCTCCTCTAGGGAGAATTAATTTTTAATATGGAGATTAAAAAAAGACCGTTAAAACGGTAATCTGGAAGCTAATACGGTAAAAGGTTACAGTTGCTTATATAATAGTTATTCTTGCGATAATTATAACGTTTATTAACGTAGATTACGTCGACTTGTCCAAATTAACGAATAAAAAAATATCAAACAATTTAGCCGGTATATATAATAACGGACAGTCCGAAAACGCTTAACTTTACATTTGATAAGTTTAGCTCAAAAAAAGTTATCCTTTATAATATTAAGGCTTGGCTTTTAGTAATTAAAAAAAAACAAGAAAATTAGTACTATATATATTTATGCCAGTAACGAAAGAACCCAGTTAACTAATTAATACAATATTAAGCAATACTGGAAAGCCGATTTAATCTAAAAAAAAGGCTAATATAGTCGAAAAAGCCCATTTTCCCGCCATAAAAAGGGTAAAAGGCGCGAAAATAGACGAACGCCTAAGTGCCGACTTTTACATCCCGTTATACGGTATAACGAAGCTAACGGACGTCCCGTTTATTAAATCTAAAAACGTCGCGGCTATTGCAAATTACGACCCGATAATTAGCAATAAAATACGCCGCTTGATCGACAGCTATAACGTCTTTCGGAATAAAGTATAATATCAATATCTGAAAAACATAAAATGCGTATCGACTTTGTCGACGGATAGCAGAAGTAACTTAAACCGGTTAGGATGTACTCGATAAACGTTAAAGATCGCCAAGTTTTCGACAAGAAATACGACAACCAATATAAAAAAAGGAAAAAGATTTTCTAAAACGAACTTACCCCCATAATAATCCCAGTTTTCCTCGTATAGAAAAAACTGGAGATTAAATATAAAAAAGAGCGCGTAATAACCGACCTTAAACTGCTTAATAAGATAACCGTTTTTAACGTTTATCTTTTACCAAATTAAAATAATATTATAAATAATATAACTAATAAAATATAGTTTAGTTTAGTCGATATATTCAACTTTTATTTTTAGCTATTAATACGAACGAATACCGGAACCGTATAGTAATTATTAATTTCTGAAACTAGAAGAGTTTAATGTAATTTTGATAAACTTTCATAACGCTCTTACTTTCGTTTAACAGTTTATAAATAGGCTATTTTCCCCATATAAACGCTTCGTACGTATATATATTCACGATATTATCGTTTTTAATACTAATGCCGAAAAGTATATAAATATTGACGTATTATATTAAATCTATTTAATAAAATGCGGATTTATGGTAACGCGGAAGAGCTTTTCGTCAGCTTTTTAATAATCCGTTTATTAGATTATAACGTTAATAGGAACGGAATTTTTAAAATTGATAACCGCATAAACGCTTTTAAAAAGTTCGTTTTTCTTAATATATTCGACGCTTTAGAAACTTACTTAAGTATAGCAACCTGGCTACGTAAAGGAATCGTATAATATAGCACTAAAGCAGTACGTTTTAAATAACGAAAAACGGAATTACTGGTAAAATTTAAATGGTCGGAAGTTTTACTTGTTAAAATGTTAAAGCTAGGAGAATAAATATATATTTTTAAAGTGGGGTTCGTACCGATGAACGAAAAAAAGAAAATATAAAAATAGCTTTAATATTATTTATAACAATACTTGATACGTTACGTATTAGTTTTGCCTTTATTACCGTTCTACTCGGTTATTTTATTGTAACACTCTTTTTAAGGATGCTTTAACCGGAACTGAGTTTCCCCGTCCCAATTTAAATAGCTGCTAAAGAAAGAATACTGGGATTTATTAGCTGTCGACGGACCTCGATCTCCGATTAACAAGTGGGATGAAACGGAAGAGACGAGGTTTTAATTAAAAATATCCCGATACGGATACGATTACGATTATAGCTACGGTTACGATAACTTAAGCGGCATATAATTAACGACCGCGATTATAATAATAACGCGATATTTTTTACGATTAATAAAAAAGTTAGTAAATTAAAGCTTTATTACGAAAACAGCTTTATTTAGAAGACGATGAAGGAGTACAAGCGCGTACAACAACCGGTTTCAAAGTATGGATTAATTACCTAAGTTCTAGACCGATTACGTAATTTAAGATATTATACGTATTGATAAACGGATTACGTGATAAGATAAAATATAAGATTTAATTAATAAGAGCTGAAGGAGTTAAAATTACGTTGTTAGCGACGTAGCTATTAAGATTTGGATTGATTAGAATAAGTGCAGCAACGACAAGATTAACAATATAGGCAGGATAACGAATACGAGCAGAAAAAGAAATAAGATTATGAAGCTATTTATTTTGCATGCGAAAGAAAACTATCGAAAAAAGAATAACGTCCTTTATATCGATATAGAAGTTAGGAGAAAAATGTTATAAAATATATTTTAAACCTTTTTAACGTTAATCGAATAATATTTTGTTTAGTTATTGTTAGGCAGTATCATTTGGGATTTACTTTTTTTGTTAAGTTTAAATATTGTAGCGTTTAGGTTGGCAATGGAAGTATTAATTAGCAAGTTGGAAAAGGTACGATTAGATAACCAGCAACGCAATAATGATCAAGATAAAGCTATGTGGACGGATGGTAAAAGGAGAATGTTATTTACTTTTTATGTTCGAAAAGAAAAGGGAAAATATACTTAAAATAATTATCGCGGATAGTTATTTACCTTATGCCTGGATATATTTTCTCTAAAGCAGTATTTTAGAACTTACGTCATTTAAAAATTAATAGTTTTAATTAATTTAAAATACGTTTTAGTAGGTTTTCCAAAGGTTTGTCGAAGCTTTTTAAGATTATTACTTAGGTTTAGACGTAATACGGATTACTGCCAGCACCGAATTCCTTTACCTTTACGAAAGATTAAAGTTTTGCTTTAAATACGACCGTTTAATACCGATTAACAAATAACCTTTACAGGAGTAAGCCTAATAGGGCTAAGCCTTAAAGTAATAATAATCCGATTAGATCCTTAAAGCCAGTTAAGGATATAATTACCAAAGTGCTCCCTGGGATCGTTGCTAATATACTGCAAGAACGAAAGATTCTACCAGCTTAGGAGTTTTTAAAGTTATTTACGGGATTGGAAGTACCTATACCGGACGTTATGCCTTTTAGATTTACTAAGTAGTTTAAGTACGGTTTTTCTGTAAATATTATAAATAAGTTTTCGTTTTTTATAATCTTTTCAGATTTATCAGCCTTTCCAGACCTTCGTTTTTTAGGAACTGGAATTACCGATTGGCTTAAAAGGGTTAACAGATTGTTTACAAAATATAAGCTTAGGAAGTTTGAAATAATAGCCGAGTAACTTTATTAAACCAATAACTCTTTTATAAAAAACCGGGTTAAAGCTGTATTTGATAAAACGACTTAATATAACGAAACGTTTAAGTTTATTTTAAAAACTTTTAAGCTGTAGAACTTAAAGTAAATTCGGACCGCTAAGAATCGATTAAGAATTTTAACGAAGTAAGTTTAACGCGGTATCTTGAATTATATTTATAAATACTATATGGAATATGCGGCTGAGATAAAAGTTATTCTGGAAAAATTAAACAAAAAGTCAAGATAGTTATTAAAGACAAATATATTAAAAGCTTATTAAAATAGTTTATCCATTAGCTGTTTCGAAAAGACTTTTAACAGTTTGTCTATGAAGCTGAAAAACCTGTACGTAATAAGTTATAATAATGTTTCGACATTAATTAGAAATTAGGCCTCAAATAAGGCAAGATCTTTTAAATATAAAGAACGTAGGCGATAATAAGAAGATGTCCGTTTCGATATTAATTAAAGAAAAACGGTTTTACCCGACTTAATAACTTAAGCAACAGCGATAAAGAAGCTCTTAACCGCGACAAAGAGCGTCGAACCGTACTGATTAGATGTTGGAAATTACGAATACGCTGTAGGATTTAAAGATTGTACAGGTATAACAGATTTAAAACCTTAAGGCTTTTAAAAAAAAAGATACACAACCGGGAAACAACCTATACGTTATAATATTACGTTCTGCTGAGATAGGAAGCACCTTAAATCTACAATTATAATGCTAATATATCGATTAATCTAGTTAGTTTTTAGCCGAATAAGTTTAATCGATTAGGTTTTTACTATGGACAAGGTGGTTACCGTAGTTGAAAAGGTTATTAAGACGGTTATTAAAGTCGTGGTGGACGTTTTGGTAATTTTAATTACGGTACCTATTAATTTCGCCAAGAGCTAGGACTTAATATATAAAAGTACTGTTTATTTATTAACATAGAAACTATAAGATTGATTTTACTCGCCGACGATGGATATACCATTTTTTTAGAACCCTTAAAAACAAAATAACGTTAAGTATAATTTAGTTTCTTTAGGTTTTTAAGAATTAAGTAATCGAGCAGTAAATCCTAATTTGGAAGAAAATCTTAACATTGATTTATAATTTACCAGCCTTTCCTGCTCGATTTAAGAAGAAAATGCAGTACATTGATCGGCGAGACGACATTTTCCAGAGCGTAAATCATTATTTATCCAGCTCCGACCCGGATACTAATAATTCAGCTAAACTTTAGAAGCTTATTACGATATTAAAGCCAAATCGACAAGAGGTCGACATTAATTAAAACAGGGTAACCAAGATTAATATAACTTATTTCGTCGACTGTAACGGAAAGCCGTTTTATAAAGAAGTACTTTTGCATAAATAGCTATGGAACGACCCTGTCGAAAGCAAAAGTACTCGATATTTGGAGGAAATCCAAGCTTTGGAAATCGACGACTCTGATTAGCCGGCTATATTTACCGGCGTTGTAATAGCCAAAAGTTTTAAAGATAAAAAAAAAGAAAATATGGAGGTATGAAAAGGAATAAAACCGAATATAAAACCGATGACGATGAACTGATATACGAAAAACCTTCGTTTCATAATATGGAAATTAGGGCTCAAATAAATAACACCTTTTAAACGGATGTTAATACCTTACAGATAGATAATAGTACATAGACGGATAATACCTTTACCTATAAAAACTTGATCGATAAGTATGTAGTTAAATTCTGAAAGAAAAGAATCCGGAAGAACTTTAGGAGAAAATTTAAAATTATTTAGTCTAAATTAATCCAGCTTTGTCCAGATTTCGGAAAGGCTTTTAAGAATTTTATAGCCGCTAAAACTTTAAAAGTATTTGGTTATAAAAATAAGGAAACGATTAAAATGACCAAGGCTAAAATGCGAAGATTAAACGCCGTAAAAGTAAAAAACCCCTTTAAGATCTTTATTATGAATATCGGTTATAAGGTAAAAAGCTAGAAAAAAGCCAAAGTTCTGTCGGTTTAATAATGCAGTCCAGCTGAATATATTATCCTGTTGTTTAAACTAGTAGTTAAAGTAAGTTACGGAGGTAATAAGAATCTGATTAATAGAGTTGTCGATATTAAAACCGAGTTTAACGTTATAATTACGTCGTACGTTAAGCGATATAAACTGGTTATGCGATAAACCGCGTATTATTTTTAGGCTTTAATTTTTAAAAAGGACTTCGTTTAAAGGTATAATCGAAGCTCTCGTTTAGCTAGCTAGCCAATTAATTACCCTTTTTTTATTTGTCGTTAACGACTATTAGCTGAGGCAGCCGGTGATATTAGGACTTAACCTTATAGCCAAATCGAAGATAACGTTTAATATAAACCCAGACGTAATAAGAAAAATTAAAGTTTAGCCCGTTAAAGATTATTATCCCTTTAGTTTTGCTAGAAAAGTTACGCGTAATATCCGTATTAATAAAGAGCTTAAAAAAAGCAGCCGGTGAAACAGTAGGCCGCTTTACTCGCGAAAGCAGGCCTATAAGCGAAAATACAGATAAGTATATTACATGCCTTTATATCTTTTCGATCAGCGATACTTATGCCGATCAGAACCCGAAGACCATTTAGGAAGCTATAGGTAACAAGCTAAAACCCGGAAATAAAATCTCAGGCCAGTTTAACGATAAAGAATTTACGTACGTTTTATATGGAATTCTGTAGGATAAAATGCAGCAAATAATTAACAATAACCGGACCGTCCAAATTAATACGATATGTAAATCCAAATAAAAGAAAGTAATCTCTGTCGACAATGTACCCTTTAATAGATCAGTACCTTCTGGAAACCCGAAGTAAAAGGCCAAGGAGTTCGAAAAAGCACAGCAAGCCATTAATTAGAACGGAAAAAAGCTGTGACGGCTATGGGCTTAACCAATTATTAAACCTAAGTCGTACGGTTTATGTTAGCAGTAGGATCGTAGAAATCTAAGCAATAAAGCAATAGTTACGTGTGGTAATACCAAATATAAATCTGGATAACCAAATTATATTGCAAGCTGGTGCTATCTCAAACTATGGGAATAATGCACGTATATATCTTAAACTGGATCCCCTTGGATCCGAAAATCCATTCGGATCTATTTGCTATAATCTCTATAAATCTGAAAATCCCTTCGGATCTATACCACACTAATCCGTTTAGATCCGTAAATCCATTCGGATCCATGTTACGTAACCTAAGGTTTTGCATCAGGGGTAATCCGTAGAACTTCCGACTATCTGCTAATAAGCCAAACTTGTTTGGTTATAACACGATTTCCCCCCTTTTAAGATCTTTACCTTTAAAAATCAATTTGTTTGTCGTATTTGTTCGGTAAATAACTTCCCCTTTTTTATAGTATTATTTTCTGGTTTTTCGTCGTTATGCTTAACCGTATCGAAAAGCAAACATTTCGCAAACGTCCTAACCAAAAAAAAAAAAAAAAAAAAAAAAAAAAAAAAAAGCGAAAATTTAGCTACTTATATTCGAAATCAAGGATTCGAAGTTATGCCTTATTCTACATATTTTAAACATAAAAACGAATACGTTATAATAGAAAACGCGGCTTATTGTAAAAATTACGTTCTGAAGAAAAAAAGTTGCGATAGGTCGGGTATCCCTTTTAATTTCTTACGTAACATCACTAAGAAAGCGGAACGTTTAAAGCGAGAGAAAATTTTAGCCGAAAAACGGTTGCTCCAATCGTAAAAGGAAATGAATAAGGCGATCGCCCGTTTCCAGCGATTACGCCATCAGCAAAAATTCCTTCGGTCCAAGGGTATTAAAATGGTAAATCGTAAGCTTCAGTCTCTGGACGAACTAGAGAAGCAGAAAAGGTTGGAACGCAAAACGGCTTTACGGGCCGTACAAGCCACGCAAGCCACAAACTCTTCGGAATGGCCTAGGGTTAAAAATACTAACTGGCCGTTATTAAACGACGTAAACTGGAGTACCTTTAACCTTAACGCTTCCGGCGTTGCTGGTAAAAATTATTCAAAAGGCGTTAGACACTTATAAGGTTTTTCGCGGATTCCCAAGTATTTTCGGAATTTAGCTAATCTTTTTACTTAACTAAGTACTGGGTAAATCCCTTTTTTTACGTACATTCAATATTTTTTCTGCGTTGTAAATTAGTGCATCCTTTATAATTTCTTCGTCCTATTCCCTATGAACTTTAATTCTATCTGGTGCTAACTCTAATAAGAAATATAAAAAATTAGATAAAGCTTAATCTTTAGCGGTAACTCCAATTTTTAGTTATTTTTTAAGATTTTCTTAGCGATTTCATATAAGCCTATGCATTTAAAATCGAATTTTTCATTTAATTTCTTAATCTAGATATTTTTAATAGCTAGGTAAACTATTTCCCCTTTCGAAAAAATTAATCTTTTTAATTTTTCTTGGTTATAATATTTATTTATTTAATAGCGTACGAATTTAAGTTTTAAATTCATTTTTATATATAACTGTTTTGACTATTTTAATATAAGAATTACTTTAATGTTAACTGGACCATTTTTATGTAAATCTCGGTAAACCTAAGGTATAAAACTAAAATTAGTAGTTAGTAGCATCGTTTTGATACTTTCGTAATAGCTAGTATTGTAGGTTAGTTATGCAACTGATAATTTTTCAATTTAGTTATTTTGTTCGTAATTAATAAAGTATCTTAAATACGTTTTTAACGTTTAGTTGGTTTTTTTATCTATCTATTTATTTAAGGTTTAAATACGCTGGATAATTTGTAATTTAGTTTAATTAAACTATTAATTTTTGCCAGAATTTCGAAACAAACATAATACCTTTATCAGAAATAATTTCCGTTAAAAGTCCGTAAGTACTAAGAATATATTTGGGGAAAATATATATAATTTACTTTATATCGGTATTTTGATTATAAGGTAAAAAATAAGGAAATTTTATAAATCGATTACCGATTACAAAAATGCTATCGTAATATATTCCTGTAACTAGATGTTTTAATAAAAAAAGCTTAATAATGAAATTAAATATAATCGAATCCTATAGTCGCGTAACAACTAGTAAAGGTTATAATTTTCCATAAAACTTATGTCGTCGTACCTTTACTTTAACGCAAATATCGTATTATCGTATTACCTTTTACATTATAATTTTCATTTTAAGAAAATAATATGTCCGTTATAAACGTTTTAAGGTTTTATAAATCTCTGGGTATTTATATACCGGATATTCCTATATATCCCGTATTAGGTTTTTTATAAAATTTTAAGCATTTGTATTTTATTTGTTTAGTACTTTGTTAGTTAATTAAAATTATTTTTAAATACGTTAATATATATCAGGTAATATCGGTCGTATTATAACAATTCGTTACTGTTTTAGATATTTTTCGGGTATAATATCGAAAATTATCTGCTACATTTTAACCTTAGGTTTTCCCAGGTTAGGTCGTTTACTAAATACGTTTGCTTTGTCATTTTTTGATCTTTGTTAATAAATAATAACGTAATCGAATTTAAAAAAGCTTTTTACATAACGTAATTATTTTTCGATAAGTTTTAGTATCGTAAAAAAATAGGTAATACCTTTATAATCCGTATATACCTTAATTTAATATATATTACATTTAATGTAATGATTGATTTTCTTGAAGGCGTTAACGATAGTTAGAAATTCCTCATCGTAACTAAGGTAATTTAATTTTGCTTTATATAATGTATGAATATAAAATGCGATAAGGTAAAATTTTTCTTAATCGTTTCGATATTCAATTACAGCTTTTAAAACGTAATCCGAAATATCGGTTTTTAGCTTAACTAATTGCTTTAGGTCGTATATAATTAGTACTGGTTTATTAATAAAAGCGTCTTTAATTTGCTAAAAAATTATTTCCTTTTTTGGAATTTATTTAAAGGCTTAATTGTTTTCAATAAGTTCCGTTAATAACATAACCATTTTGTTAAAATTACGTATGAATCGGCGGTAATAATTAACGAATTAAAAAAAAAACTTATATTTTCTTAATATTATGGGCTACGCTTAATTTTTAACTACTAATAACTTTTTAAAGTTTATACGAATTTCTTCTAACGTAATAATATAATTTAAAAATTCCACTTTTTGCTTATAAAATTATTTTTTTCGGTATTAACTAAAGATTTAGCGTTTTGTTACGTTTATAGGACTGAATAAACCTGTTTTTCGTACTTTCTTTCCGTTTCCGAATATATAAAAATGTCGTTAAGATAATAGATAACAAAAATATCCAGGTATTCTTTTAATATATAATTAATTATTCGTTAGAAAGTTGCTGGTACATTAGTTAATTCTATAAAGGTAACTAGGTATTCGTATAAGCTATATTTCGTTTTAAAAGCTATTTTTTATTTAAACTTTTCCTTAATACGAATTATACTATAGCCATTTCGAAAATCGATAACTGTAAACCATTTTGCTCCGTATAGGCGATTTTTCATTTTAGTGATTAATAATAACGGCGTTTTATCCCTAACGGTGATATGGTTAAGTTGTCGATAATCTACTATTAATTAAAACTTTCCCCCTTTTTCCGGTACGAAAAATATAAAATATCCGGCTGGTGATTTAAAACGTTGTATCTATCCTTTTCGAAGTTTATTTTCGAAATAATCGCGGAATACATACAACTCCGCATAATTTAAGTTATAAATTAGATAAAAGGCAGTATTTTTACTATTTTTAAAAATTATTTCGTAATTTTATTCGTTATATTCTAGTAATTTAATATTAAGTTTCTTATTAAATAACTTATCATATTTGTAATATTATAAAAATACTTTAATTATCCATTCTGATAACCTTTCGGGCGGTCGTTTTAAATCCTTATTTATTTGCGTAAATTTTACTTTAAAGTTGGCGATAATGCGTTATATTTTTCGGCTATACCCATTTTTTAAAATATGCGGTATTACTTTTAATAACAAGAATTTTGCCGTTTCCTTATACGTATATTTGTTTACCTTATCGATTAAATATTAAAGTTTTTCGTCGTTTGGCTTATCGTTAAAAAATAGATCGTAATTTATTTCGCAAATCTTCTAATTAATGGCCGGGTTATACTGTTCCAAATATAGCAAACCTAAAATTAAATCGAAATTTTCTATAGCGATAACGTCGAAACTAATAATTTTTTTTTCTTTTGACAAAGATTTTAAAGTAATTAATTTCGTATTAAACTTGTCTATCGTTGTAATTAAATATTTAACCTTCGGGGTATTCGATTTCGTAAAAACATTCCTTATCCTTTTATGATAACTGTAATTCGTTACTTTTAAAGTGATATAATTACCTTTTATTACGCCGTAATCTATAAATACGGTATATCGCTTATTTTTAATTCGTACTTGTATCGTAATAAGTTTTTTTTGTACTATTTTTATTATGTTTAAAGCTTTCTTAAAGTATTACTACTTATCTTTATTTCTGCCAGCCCGGGGCCCTTTTATAAGTAGCTTAAATCTTTTAAGTTATTTTTCAATTATTAAATTCTTTTTCCAAGTTTTTTTATTTTATCTTAAATCTATTTTAACTGCTGCTCTTATTGGCGTAACGTTACTATCAAGTATTCTACTTAGTTTTAAAACGTTTCTTTAATAATATATTTCGGCTTTAAGGGTTTCCAGCTTTTATTCGAAAAGAAGCGAATTCTTTTCTATATAGCTAATCGCTTTTCTGGGTTCTCCGTAAAGGCTAACTGGATCCGTAAATCGGTAATCATTTTCTAGCAATACTTTTCTACTGTTCTTTAAATTAATTCTTCCTGCGTTTCGTAATCGCATTATTTGTAATAGCATTAAGGTTTATATACAGGGCAGTACTTTCTTTTTGGCCAGCTTTTAATAGCTGCCAGTTCGTCGATCTCTTCCGTCGTTGCCATTTCGCGTATATAGGGATACCACTTTTAATCCTTAAGATCGCTGCCAGTTCGATTCTTAAAATCGAAGCCTTATCGCCATATACGTATAATTCGTCGCGCGATATATTCTTTTTCGTCCTCATATACCTCGCACTGCGGTCGTCGACAGCTGACCGCGTAGAGCTTTCTGTGCCGATCGAGTTCTCCTAAGTACAGGTTTTCGTCCTATCCTCGATACTCCTTTAGCTATATATCAAACATTAACTAGTTATTTTTCTGCTACCGTTTTTGCTATACGCGGATAGGTGGCTTATCGTCGCTTAGCTCTTTCCATCCTCCGTACTCTTATAGCTACTAAGTAACAATAAATCTAATAAATCTAACTTCTTTAACTTTTTTAACTCTTACTTGGACTAATTTTTTTACTTCCTTTATTCCTTATTGCACTTTAAATAAAGAGTTATCATTACTTCTAATACGGATCATATTAATCATTTTTCTATCACCATGTTCCTTTTCGTACTAATTTTCAAAAACTGAAACCTAATATACCTTTTTCGGGCTTTTGCATTTTCGCGCAATATATCCGGGCTTACCGTAATTATAGCAAATAACGAATCTTTTATTTTTCGACTAAATAACTCTTAATCTTATAAACCTTAGTTAAATTCCATAAAAGGTGGAAAGTATAAAACGCTTTCGATCTTAATTAGCTTTTTGGGATTTGGACCGTAAGGCAAACTATTTACGTCGTTCCTATTATCGTTCAAACTACCGATTATCGATTTTTACAGCCTTAACGATATATTTATCAAATACGTTAAGTCGTTCGGTTTTGATAATTTCGTTCTTAACATCGTACTTTAACTCTTTATAAAAAACGTCGATTAAGGTATCGTCTTCGTCGTCAACTTATCCTGCTTTAGATATAAAGTTCTTGAATTTAACGGTATATTTAAAAGTTGGTCCCTTTTGTTTAAGCTGTAAAAGGTTTTACGCAACCTTTCGCTTTACATCCGGGTTGTCGAAATTGTCTTTAAACTTTTGTTCGAAATTAACGTAACTTTTGAAGATCTGTTTTTTAATCGTTTCCTGGTTATTTTCCGCATTCTTCAGGTAATTTCGCAGCATAAGCTTAAACTAATCCAAAACGTTCCGTTTTAAGAACCCTGCTATAACAAAAATTCTATCGGCGTCGCCTTCAATCCTTTCCAATCGTAAATACACCCGGCCTGGGTTAAAAAGCCTTAAACGTTTCTTATATTATCGTAAAGTTCGAGTTTCTTAACTTTAAGTTTTGGAATAACGGCTGCTAGTACCAAATCGACTAAGGCGGCAGCTTAAGCAATAGGCTGTTGGATATAGGCCTTAAACTGCTAAACGTGTTTTTGCAGCTGCTAGATAAAGGTAAAAACGGTAATTTCACCGCTAGTCGATATTTTAACAGTATTAAATATTGCTTAAAATTTAACGGTATTACTAAATAAAAACTTGCAACGTATAACGGCTATAATCTTAACCAATTATTAAACCTAAATCGTACGGTTTATGTTAGTAATAATGTCGTAAGAATTTAACAAAAAAAGCGATAATTACGTTTGGTAATAACAAATGTAAATCTGAGTAACCAAATTATATTACAAGCTGGTACTATCTCAAACTATAGAAATAATAAACGTATATATTCTAAACGGGATCTCCTTAAATCCGAAAATCCATTCGGATTTATTTGCTGTAATCCCTATAAATCCGAGAATCCTTTCGGATCCATATCACATTAATCCGTTTAGATCCGTAAATCCATTCGAATCCATGTTACGTAACCTAAGGTTTTGCATCGGGGGTAATCCGCATAATCTCCGACTATCTGCTAATAGGCCAAACTTGTTTGGTTATAACAAAAGCTCGATAAGCCTAATACATTTTTAGCTGCTTTGTTTTCCAGATTTACTATTATACTCCGAGAGATTCGATTTACGAAGGAACGGGCCGACGAAGTTCTTAATTAGTTAGGAAATAAGTTTACTCGAGTAAAAAAAGGCTTGTTTAAGAAGATACTCCTTTGTAAAAAGTTTGCTTTAGCTTAAGATTAAAGAGATTATAGCAAAATTAAATCGAATATTGCACTGGATTATAAGATTCGAACAATCTCTTATAAAGCGTAGTAAACCAAGAGCACAACAGTGCCGGCGAGCATAAAGGACAAATTAATCGAAATATTGTAAGTGCGTATTTAGCGAAATATTTTCAAATAGTCCTATACTACATATAGAAATGCTTAGTTCTTAGTCGAAAAAAAGAATGTAGCTTCCGATTAATTAATTCTGCAATAAAGCTAAATGCTGTTACCTTATAAGATGCTTTTATACGGGATAACTGCGACGAATTCTTTGCAGATTTTGCTATATGCTTTTTAGTTATCTTGGTAGACTTTTTTTAAGGTTACGACCACGTTATTTTAGCTTTAGCTAGTAGAGATTTTACCATTTTCGCGATACCGTTAGGATTTTTGACATACCAGTATGCTTTAACAGTTTATTAACTTTGTAGCCTATTTTTGTCGTATGGTTAGCAGGATCTTAGACGATTTGATGCTCTATATAACCCGGCTATTTGTTGATAATGTTGGAGTTAAAGGCCTGAAGACAAGATATAAAGACGAAAAGATTTTTCTAGAAGTTCGGCGATTCGTTTATAAGTATATCGTAAATATAGATAAGACCTTTCTTAACTGCGAGCTTGCTAGTGCAACGATTAGTATGAAAAAATTTCAATAATGTTAAGAAATAGCCCTTATAGTTGAATTTATTTACGGAACAAATAGGCGTCGACCTGATACAGCTAAAGTGGAAAAGATTTTAAAGATCTAGTTATATAAAAACGTTTCAGAAGTTAAAGCTTTTTTAAGTATTATTGTTTATTACCGAATATTTATTACGTATTTCGCTATTAAGATAAAGTCTTTTACATATTTACTTTAGAAAAATTAACTTTTTATTGGGAGTTCCGATTAAAATCGAGCAATAAAAAATGTTAAAAAAGCAATTACGACTGTTCCGATTTTGATTACCTTAGGCCATAACCTTAAAGCAGAAAAAATTATTGTAAGGATAAACGCGAGTAAGAAAAGCTTTAGAGGTACTTTCGATTAGTTGATTAATAAAGTAAAGCATCACGCGCGCTTTGAAATTGGTATCTAGAAGAGTGCTAAACTGAATTACGACGCTGACAAATTGGAATGTCCAGTTGTTTTTAAAATTTTAAGAAAATTCCGGAAGCATATTTATGATACCCGATTCGTACTGGAAATTAATGTTAAAATGCTAGTGGTTTAGATTAATAACCTTTTAAGCTTTTTACCTGGTACTATAGTTATTCGCTAGGTTGTTCAGATAAAAATATTCGATTTCGAGATTAAATATATTCCCGGTAAAAAAAACTTAGTTGCGGACGGCCTGTCCAGAAAGTTATTTAAAGCCTTTAACGCGTTGGACTATTAATGGGAGAAAGAAGTCGAAAACTTTATTAATATCCAGCTTAATGTTATTCGGCTTAATTTTATTTTAATTAGCATAACTTTTATATCTATTAATACAAATCGGCGACAGGGACCTTTTATTAGGAATTAATTTAAGAAGTTACAAAAGACGTTAAATTTTTAATAATACTAGATTTTTTTTAATCGGCTTAATAATACTTTAAAGGTAAAAAAAACCTTTTTAAATCCGTAACGTTAAATTACTTTGTTTAAAACGGTATCTTTTGGCGTAAAGCAAGTAAAAGGTACGGTAGCCGGCGAATAGGTAATATCGGGCAAAAGCGATTTGCGGTAATTAGGTAATATCATGAAGATTGTGGTTATAAAGGGCGAAATTTAACCTATCGTTGCATAGCAGTTTTATATTATTAACGTAGCGTATTTGGTTAGATTCGGAAAGCAATACTTGTGTATATTAAGTGCTAGAAAGTAGTCGATCGACGTTTCGAAAAAGGCTATAAATTTTCGTAGCCGATTAATATAATTATTATCTGAGTAACGTATCAGATAAGCGAGCGAGCCGTTTTTGGGCACTCCGCAACAATGCACCTCTATAACTCAATCACAACACATCAAATCAACTTAAATCAATCGAATGCTTGGTTACTAATTATATCTCCAGCTTTTTTCCAAGTATGCACATTATATTAAGGCTTGTTGCGGATGCCGTGTTGCCATTTCCTCTTCCCAACCCGTATGCGACCGATTACCTTCAGCAGCTGCTAACAGGATTCTGATACCACCACCTTTCTGCTGGCCAAAAGAACTCGTTTATTCTATATAGCAAGTATTCCTCTTTTTGAGAAACGTTTGTTTTAATCGTATAATTGCGTAGGTCTCGAGTTATTGCAAAATCAAGTCCGACACGCCCGCCATACGCCCCGCGAGACGCCCTGCACGGACCGCCCAACATGCCTCCCAACGCCCTCCCAACGCCTTCCCAACGCGTCCTATAACACGTTCTCCGACGTATATCTTCAACGTATTGAAGCCGGATAAGAAATGCTCGCGTATCTGAGTTAAGGATTAGGTTGATAATCGTTTTCTCGTCGGTCGGCTTTGGTACTTGCGAAATGGGGGTAATATTGGTTGGGACGCATTGGGGGGTAGTCGGTTGCGAGCAGGTTGAGGAGAAGGAATGACAACATGGCGTCCGCAGCAGGGCTTCATATAATACGTGCACTTGTCGAGAAGCTGTAGATACAGTTAATAAACAAGCATTCGATTGATTTAAGTTGATTTGATGTGTTGTGATTGAGTTATGGAGGTGCATTGTTGCGGAGTGCCCAAAAACGGCTCGCTCGCTTGTCTGGCTCGCTTGTCCGGCTCGCTCGCTTATCTGATACGTTAATCGATATTTAATTTATACCTAATAATAATAGTTGCAAAGCTACCGTCAAAGCTAGATACGAATTGTCCGATTATCTGGAAGTTGAAGCCCTGCGATTAGTTACGTTAGCAGCGAATAAAAAGTTTTTAAACGGACAAATCTTTTATCGATATAGTATCTTAATCAAAATTAAAGTTAACGGAAGCTTAGAGAATAAGGGCGAGGTTATTAAAGCTTGCAACGTATTAGGGGTTAAAAGAAAAGTTAATACCGCGTATGCATCTTAGCAACGAGGCCTATTCGAAAAAGAACACGTTTCGATTGTTAAAGCTTTGATAAAAGCGACGAATAGAACTGGAAAAGGATGGGTTAAGCTTTTGCCTAAGATAGTTTTCGCCGACAATACCATTATGAAAAATTACGGCCTTAGCCCTTATAAATTGCTATTGAAATAGTGCAGGGTGCCGGGCCAGGGGGCATGGCTTGGCTGATCAGTTAGTCAGCTCCACATGTGTATTTCTAGGAGCTCTTTCGCCGGGCGCAACCCCGGAGACATGTTCATCATTGATCATTGTTCATTACATACACATACATACACTTATCTCTATTTTAGAGTCTGGTTCAACATAAACCCAAATACAATGTTTTCGTTTGCTTTTCTTACCGCTGCATTCGGCTATTCTATGGTGATCCGCCCATCAAAAATGCTCTGATCGGAACTAAGTTTCCCCGTCCTAATTTAAATGGCTGCCAAGGAGAGGATATTGGCTTTTGTTAGCTACCGACGGACCTCAATTTTCGATTAACAAGTCGGAAAAACGGAAAGAACGAAGTTTTAATCAGATATATTTAAACTCGAATACGATTACGACAATGGTTACAGATACGATAACTTAAACGGTATGCAATTAACGACCGCGATTATAACAAAAACGTAACTTTTTATACGGTTAATAAGAAAAAACTATTATATTAAGGCCTTATTACGAAAACAGCTTTACTCGCACGACGGTAAAGGAATTCGAACGCGTACAAGCGACCGGTTTTGGAACATAAATTAATTACCCAAGTTTTGGACCGATTACGTAATTTAAGACATTATACGTATTAACAGGAAAATTACGTAATAGAATAAAATACAAGATTTAATTAATAAAGGTTAAAAAAGTTAAAACGACGGCGTTAGTAATATAGCTATTAAGATTTGGATTAATTAAAATAAGTGCAGCGACGATAAGATTAACGATATGGATAGAAAAACGAATACGAACAGAAAAAGGAATAAAGTTATGGAATTATTTATTTTATATACGAAAAAAAAATATCAAAAAAGGAATAACGTTTTTTAACATAATACAAGAATTAAAAACGAAACGTTATAAAATATATTTTAAACCTTCCTGGCGTTAATCGGACAGCATTTAATTCGGTAATTATTAGGCGGTATTATTTAAGATTTACTTTTTCTGTTAAATTTAAATATTATAACGTTTAGGATAATAGTAAAGATATTAATTAATAAGTTAAAAAAATGAAATTAGATAACTAGCGACGTAACGATAATTAAGATAAAAATATTTGGACGGATATTAAAAAAGGAAAAATGTATTTAAAATAATTATCGAAGATAGTTATTTATTTTATATTTAAATATATTCTGTTTAAAGCAATATTTTAAAACCTAAGTAATTTAAAGACTGGTAATATTAATTAATTTGAAATAGGCTTTAATAAGTTTTTTTTAAAAATCTATCGAAGTTTTTTAAAATTGCTATTTAGGTTTATTTATAATACGGATTATTATTAATACCGAATTTCCTTAACTTTACCAAAGATTAAAATCTTACTTTAAATATAACCGTTTAATACCGATTAATAAAAAACCTTTATAATAATACGTTTAGCAAAATTAAATCTTAAAGTATTAATAAATCCGATTAAATTTTTAAAGCTAGTTAAAGATACGATTATTTAAGTAAATTTAAGATCGTTTTTAATATACCGTAAAAACGAAATATTATATTAGTCCAAAACTTAAAGTTATTTATAAAACTAGAAATATTTATTCCGGACATTATACTTTTTGGACTTATTAATTAGTTTAGTTACGATCTTTTTACTAATATTATAAATAAACTTTCGTTTTTTTTAATTTTTCCGGATTTATCGGCTTTTCCGGGCTTTTGCTTTTTAAAAATTAAAGTTACCGATTAGTTTAAAGGAATTAACAAACTGTTTACGAAATATAAGCTTAAAAAGTTTGAGATAATCGCCGAGCTACCTTACTGGATTAATAACCTTTTTATGAAAAACCGGATTAAAGTTATATTTGATAATGTAACTTAATAAAACGAAACGTTTAAGCGTATTTTAAAAACCTTTAAGCCGCAGGATTTAAAGTAAATTCGGACCGTTAAAGATCGATTAAGAACTTTGACAAAGTAAGTTTAACGCGGTATCTTTAATTATATTTATAAGTACTAACGTCCCACACAAGCTCACCGCTCACACAAGCTCACCGCTCGTTTTTTTGGCAATTCGCAACTACCCAACTTTAATTATTTATTTCTTAACACCAATAATATAGAACGGCTTACAAAAGAAAGCAGGATAAATTTAGCCATCCAGGCTAAAAAACAAAACCTTAAACTTAGTTATAAACGTTTTTATTCGATATATAGCGTTCCCGAATTAACTTTAAGAAACCGATATAACGGTATAGTTTCCCCAGCCGATATTATCCTTAATTCGCGAAAATTAAAGCCAACCGAAAAAGAATCGATTGTCGACCGAATCCTTGACCTAAATACGCGAGCGTTTCCTGTCCGGCTTTAGTATGTTAAAGATATGGCTAATATATTACTTACCTAACGCGCTGCAGGGCGCGTTAGAGTTAACTGGGCGTCGAACTTTGTTAAACGGCAAACAAAACTTAAAACGCGTTTAAATCGGAAGATCGATTATTAACGGATTTTATGTAAAAATCCAAAAACGTTTCGTAAGTGGTTCGAGCTTGTTCGGGTTATTATCGCAAAATATGGCATCGTAAAAAAGGATATTTATAACTTCGACGAAACTGAATTCTTGATAGGGCTTTTTATAATAACGGGTATGGTAATTACTAATGCCGAAAAACGTAGAAAACTTAAATAAGCCTAATAAGGCAATAAAGAATGGGTTACAGTTATTTAGGCTGTTAATTCCCAAGGTTGAGCTGTGCCGCTATTTGTTATTATGGCGGGGAAAAATTATTTTGGGTCCTGGTACCGCGATAACTTATTGCCAGCAGCCGATTAGAAGATTGCATTAAGTGATAATGGTTGGATAATAAATAAAATAGGTTTCGAATAGATTTAGCATTTTGACAAATATATTCAGACGCGTACGAAAGGTTCCAAACGTTTCCTTATCCTCGACGGCCACGAAAGTTACTATTCGATGGAATTCGAAAAATACTGCGCTAATAACAATATTATTACGTTTTGTATGCCCGCGCATTTTTCGTATCGGTTTTAATCTTTTAACGTATCTTGTTTTTTTATTTTGAAACGTGCTTATTTGCGTTATATCGAAAACTTAATGCGACGTTATTATACCTATATTGCCAAAGAAGATTTTCTCGCCAGCTTTTACAACGCGTTCTAAGTTGCCATAACGTCCGATAACATCAAATCTGGATTTGCGAAAGTTGGTTTAGTTTCATTCGATCCCAAAAACGTTTTTTCCGAATTGGAAGTTCCTTTAATTGTTTTTACGCCGACTGTTTCTTTGCCTACCTTCGCCGGTTTTTCCTTCTTAGCGAAAACTCTTAGAATTATTTGTGAAATAAAAAAATAAGGACGTTATTTGGAAAAAAAGATCAGAAATTATTAAAGGAGTTCGTTTGCAAGAATAATTAAATCGGTTAATTTTTTAACTAAAAGCAACTTATTGCTTTTGTACGAAAATGTTTTTTTACGGAAAAAAGCGGTTTAATTGCGCGAAACGAACTATACCTTAAGCAAACGCCGTGGGACCAAAAACAAACGTTTTTAAGAAGGAGGAATATTTATTATATAAAGAGATAAGTTCTTTTAGCTCAAAAAAAGGGGGTGGTGAAAAAATGCAGTTAACAGCAACTGGAAGGGGCCGTCGTAAAAGGGTTAAGACCAAAGAACGGAAGTGTGGCGTTTGCGGCAAGCCCGGGCATAATGCGCGTATTTGTGACGAAGTTATAGATACGTTTAGCGAAGAAGAATCCGATTGATTTGAATTAATGCGATGTATTATTGTTGAGTTAATTGGATTAATCGTTGCGAGGTGCCAAAAAACGAGCGGTGAGCTTATGTGAGCGGTGAGCTTGTGTGGGACGTTATTTAAAGTGTGTTATTAAGGTAAAAGATATTTTAAAAAAAGTTAAGCAAAAGGTAAAATAATTACCAAAAACGAATATATTAAAAGTTTATTAAAAAGGTTATCAGTTAATTGTTTCGAAGAGATTTTTAACCTGTTATTTATAAAGTTAGAAAACTTATACGTAATTAGTTACGATAATACCTTAATATTAATTGAAAACTAGGCCTTAAATAAAGCAGGATTCCTTAAATATAAAGGACGTAAATAATAACAAAAAGGTATTTGCTTTAATATTAATCAAAAAGAAAAAAAGCGGTTTAACCCAACTTAATAGCTTAAATAATAATAATTAGGAAGCCTTTAGCCGCGACCAAAATTATCCAACCGTATTAATTAAATGTTAAAGATTACGAATGCGCTATAGTACTTAAAGATCGTATAGGCCCGATAAATCCAGAACCTAGAAGCTTTTAAAGAAAAAATGCGTAATCGAAAGGTAGTCCGGATATTACAATATTACGTTCCGCCAGGATAAAAGGTACCTTGGGTATATAGTTATAGTCCTGACTCGTCGATTAATACAGTTAATTTTTAACCGCATGATTATATTCGATTAAGCCTTTACCGTAAATAAGGTGGATATTAAGGTCGAGGAGGTTACCGTAAAGGTTATTAAGGTTTAGGTAAACGTTTTGGTAATTTTGATTAAGGTATTTATTGGTTTTGCTTAAAGCTAAAACATATTATGTAAAAGTGCCGTTTGTTTATTAACATAAAAATTATAAAACTGGTTTTATTCGCCGACGATGAATATACTATTTTTTTGGATCCCCGGAAGATAAAGTAACGTTAAGTATAATTTAGTTCCTTTGAGTTTTTAAAAGCCAGGCGATTAAGCAACAGATTTTAATTTGGAAGAAAATTTTAAAATGGATTTATGGTTCGCTAGCTTTCCCTGCCCGATTTAAGAAAAAAATGCGGTACTTTGATCGGCAAAACGACATTTTTAGGGAAGTAAATAATTAATTAACTAGCCCCGACCCGGATATTAATAGTCCAGTTAAACCTTAAAAGTATATTATGATTTTAAAGCCAAGTCGATAAAAACCCGATATTAATTAACATAAGGTAATCGAGATTAATATAACCTATTTCGTTAACTATAACGGAAAGCTATTTTATAAAGAGGTACCGTTACGTAAATGGCTATAGAGTAACCCCGTCGAAAGCAAAGATACCCGTTATTTAAAGGAAATCAAAGCCCTGGAGATCGACGACTCTGATCAGCCAACCGTACTTACTAGCGTTATAATAGCAAAACGTTCCAGGGATAAAAAAGACGAATTTAAAGGCGTAAAAAGGAACAAAACCGAGTACGAGATTAACGAAGATAACCTAATGTGCGAAGGATTATCGTTTTATAATATGGAAGTCGGCGTTTAGATAAATAATATCTTTTAAACAAATATCAGTGTTTTTTAAACAGATAATAAGACTTAAACGAATAACACCCTTACCTATGGTAACTTAATCGATAAGTATATAATTAAATTTTGGAAGAAGAAAATCCGGGAAAACTCCAAAAGGAAATTTAAAATTACTTAGTTCGAATTAATCGAGGTTTGCCTAGATTTCGAAAAGGCTTTTAAAAATTTTATGGCCGTTAAAACTTTGGAAGTATTTAGTTGTAAGAATAAGGAAACGATTAAAATAATCGAAATTAAAATACGAAGGTTAAAAGTTCTAGAAGTAAAAAAACCCGCTAGGATCTTTATTATAGATATCGGTTAGAAAGTAAAAAGCCAGAAAAAAGCCAAAGTTCTATCGATTCAGTAATACAATCTCGCTAAATATATTACCTTTTTGTTTAAATTGGTAGTTAAAATAAGCTACGGAAGTGGTAAGGACTTAATTAGGGACGTTATCGATATTGGAACTGAATCGAACGTTATAATTACGTCGTACGTTAAGCGATATGGACTAGCGATACGACAAACCCGCGTATCGTTTCTGGGCTTTAATTCTAAAAAAAAAAAAACTTTATTCGAAGGTATTGTCGAGGTTTCCGTTTAGTTAGCTGGCCGATTAATTATTATTCCATTATTTATTGTTAATGATTATTACGTTACGCAGCTATTAATCCTGGGACTTAACTTTATAGCTAAATTAAAAATAACGCTTAATATAGATCCGGACGTAATAGAAAAAACCTTAAAGTTTAGCCCGTCGAAGATTATTATCCTTTTAGTTCCTGCAGGACGAGTTACGCGTAATATTCGTATTGATAAAGAGTTTGACAAAAAGCAGTCGGTAAAACAGTAAACCGTTTGACTAGCGAAAGCAGGTTTACGAGCGAAAGGATAGATAAGTAAGCTATAGGCCTTTATATTTTTTCGGTTAATAATAGCTGCGTTAATTAGGACGTAAGAATTATTTAGGAAGTTATTAGTAATAAGCTGGAACCCGGAGATAAGATTTTAGGCCAGTTTAACGACGAAGAACTGGTATATGATTGATATAAAATATTGTAAAACGAAATGCAACAAAAGACTAATAATGATCGGACCGTTTAAATCAATACGATATACAAACCTAAGTGGAAGAAAGTAGTTCCTGTCGACGATGCACTCTTTAATGGATTAATATTACCTGGAAACTCGAATTAAAAGGTTAAGGAGTTCGAAAAAGTTTGGCAAGCTATTAATCAGGATGGCGAAAAGCTTAATAAGCCTGGTATACCTTTGACTGCTTTGTTTTTTAAATTTGTTACCATGCTTCGAGGAACCCGATTTATTAAGGAACGCGCCGACGAAGTTCTTAATTAGTAGGGAAATAAATTTACCCGTGCAAAGAAAGCCTTTTTTAAGAAGATACTTTTTCGCAAAAAAGTTGCCCTAGCCTGGGATTAGAAGAAATATGGCAGAATCAAATTAAATGTCGCACCCGATTATGAAATTCGACCGATCCCTTATAAAGCGTGGTAAGCTAAGGGCATAACAATGCCGGCGAATATCAAAGATAAGCTTATCGAGGTATTAAAAGTGCGTATTTAACGAAATATCCTTAAACAATTTTATGCTACATATAGGAATACTTGGTTCTTAGTCGAAAAAAAGAATAATAGGCTCCGATTGATTAATTCTACAACTAAACTAAATGCTGTTACTTTGCGAGATACCTTTATGCTGGATAACTGTAACGAATTTTCCGCAGATTTTGCTATATGCTTTTTAATTACCTTGGTGGACTTTTTTTTAGACTACGATTAGGTTATTTTGGTTCCAGCTAGCAAAGATTTTATTACTTTCGCGATATCGTTAGGACTTTTAAGGTATATTATTATGCCTTAAGGGTTTACCAACTTTATAGCTTATTTTTGCCGTATAGTTAAAAGGATTCTAGATAATCTAATACCCGATATAACCTAGTTATTCGTCGATGACGTTAGGGTTAAAGGCCTAAAGATTAGATATAACGACGAGGAGATTTTTCCAGGAATTCGGCGATTCGTTTATAAGCATATCGTTAACATAGATAAGTTTTTTTTAATTGCAAGCTTGCTGGTACGACGATTAGTATAAAAAGGTTTTAATAATATTAAGAAATAACTGTTATAATTGGATTTATCTGCGGAACGAATAGGCAGCGACCAGATATAGCCAAAGTAAAAATTTTTTAAAGATTTAACTATATAAAAAGGTTTCGAAGGTTAAAGATTTCTTAAGTATTGTCGTTTATTATCGAATATTTATTATGTACTTCGCTATTAAAATAAAATTTTTTATATGCCTGTTCCGGAAAAATTAACTTTTTATTTGGGGTTTCGATTAGGATTACGCAATAAAAAAGTATTAAAAAAGCGATTATTATTCCTCCGATTTCAAGTACCTTGGATTATAGCTTTAATGCCGGAAAAATTATTGTAAGAATAAATGCGAATAAAAAAGGCTTTAAAAGTATTTTCGGCTAATCAATTAATAAAATCGAATATCCCGCGCGTTTTAAAAATGGTACTAAGAAAAGTATTAAACTAAATTATGACGTTAATAAATTAAAATATTAAGCTGTTTTTAAAATCTTAAGGAAATACCGGAACTATATTTATAGAATTCGATTTATATTAGAAACTGATATTAAAATGCTAATGGTTTAAATTAATAACTTTTTCAGGTTTTTACCTGATGCTATAATTATTCGTTAAGTCGTTTAAATAAAAATATTCGATTTCGAAATTAAATATATCCCCGGCAAAAAGGATATAATAACGGACGGTTTGTTCCGAAAGTTACTTGGAACCTTTAACGTATTAAACGATTAATATAAGGGAAAAGTTAATAATTTTATTAATATTTAGTTTAATATTATTCGGTTTAATTTTATTTTGATTAATATAGCTTTTGTATTTATTGATACGGACCGTCGATAAAGACATTTTATTAGGAATTAGTTTAAGGAATCGTAAAAATACGCTAGGTTTTTAACGATATTAAATTTCCTTAATTAATGTGATAATATTGTAAGGAGGAAA
Organism: Monosporascus sp. mg162; assembly: GCA_004155945.1. Lineage (NCBI taxonomy): Eukaryota > Fungi > Ascomycota > Sordariomycetes > Xylariales > Monosporascus > Monosporascus sp. mg162. Next base: position 174,216 of record QJNY01000053.1, on the reverse strand, counting down.
AAAAATGCTTTTAAATCCGAGGCGTTAAATTAATTTATTTAAGACGGTACTTTTTGGCCTAAGGTAAATAAAAGATATGGCAGCCGGCGAATAATTAATACTGAACAAAAGTAACCTGCGGTAATTAGGTAATATTATAAGGATTATAGCTATAAAGGGAGAAATTCGACTTATCGTCGCAGAATAACTTTGTATTATTAGCGTAATATATTTGGCTATGTTCGGAAAGTAATGCTTACGTATATTAAGTACCAGAAAGTAGCCGATCGACGCTTCGAAAAAGGCCATAAATTTTCGTAGCCGATTAACATAATTGTTATTTAAGTAATCGATGTTTAGTTTATACCTAATAACGATATTTGTAAAATTACGGTCGAAACTAAGTGCGAATTAACCGATTATTTAAAAACTAAAACCTTACGATTAGTTACGTTAGTAGTAATTAAAAAGTTTTTAGATAAGTATATTTTTTATCGATATAGTATTCCGATTAAAATTAAGATTAACAGAAGCTTAAAGAATAAAGGCGAGGTTATTAAAGTTTGCAACGTACTAAAATTAAAAGGAAAGTTAATACCGCGTATATAGCCTAGCGATAAGGCCTAGTCCAAAAAAATATGTTCCGATCGTTAAAGCCCTGATAAAAGCGACAAATGGAACTGGCAAATAATACGTTAAGCTTTTGCCTAAGATGGTCTTCGCCGACAATACCATTATAAAAAGTTATAGCCTTAACCCTTATAAATTGCTGTATGGACAGAAAGTGCTTTTACCGATCGAAACAGTTTTGCCGATATGGAGAATTATAACTTAGGATCCAGATACGCCGAAAGAAAATTTGATTGCGTAAAAAATTCGGCTTTTAAAGAGGAAAATTAAAGACGTAGCTAAGGTTATTAACGTGATCGCTAAGTAGCGCCGTAAAGCAGTTAAATTGGTAAATAAAAGGGATAGGGATAAGATAAAAAGCAGACTTTTAGAAATGGACGACCTGGTATTATTATATAATATGTTACGATATATAAATATATCCAGAGATATAAAGCTGAAGTATCGTTAAATTAGTTCGTATTTAATTAGTAATATTATTAGTTGAGATATTTACTGTTTGAAAGAAATTAATGGGACGAAGTTGTAAGGTATTTTCCTTGTTAATAAATTAAAGTAATTTGTAAAAGATAAAAAAAGATATTAAAAGTCGATTAATTTATAAAATGACGATTAGATGAGATTATTTGCTGATTAAAGCGACGATATAATATCGGATATTTCGGATATTGCGAATATCGAGTTATTTGAAAACTGGCAGTTTAAAGGTTTAAAATTTATAAGAATAAATATTAAGATGTAGATACCAAGTGGCCGATTTAAAGGTTATGCGGTTGTGGACGATAGCGATACGATAAAGACGATACGATTAGGAAAACGGAAGAAATTAACGTAATTAATTGCGAAAAATTAAAGTATAATAGTTCCTTTATTCTTTTAAATTTTTATAAGTTTTTATAAGTTTTTTAAATTCTTTTATCGTCCCGTTTATCCATACTTTATACCATAACTATTATGCTTTATTTATGATTAGTACGTTTTATTATATTTGTTCGGAACCGGAGATTAGTGACATATTTTTTTATTTTGTTTCGAAGTTAATCCTTATCGTATATCTTGATAATGGGATAAGTTTTTGCGCGAATGTTGTTTTTAATTCGTAACGATTGTAAAAAGTTAGCTTTAAATGCTTTAAACCGTTCGTTTCGAAAAGTATAATTATATTTTTCGATAAACTCGATAACGTACCACACAAGCGAATCGCGCACACAAGCGAGTCGCGCGGTTCTTGGCACCTCGCAACAACTAACCCAAATAACTCAACCATAATACATCAAATTGATTCCAATCAATCGTATTATCTTGCGTCGACCGTATCTACAGCTTCTAGACAAGTGCACGCATTATATCAAAGCTTGTTACGGACGCCATATTGCCATTCCTTCCTGCCAACCCGCCCGCAACCGACTAGCGCCCAACGCGTCCAAGTTAATATTTCTCCCATTTCGTACGACCCAAAGCCGACCGACTAGATAACTATTTTCGACCGAATCCTTAACCCAAATACGCGAGCATTTCTTGTCCGGCTTCAATACGTTGAAGATATACGTCGGAGAACGTGTTATAGGGCGGGTTGGGAGCGCGTTGGAAGCGTTTTGGGGGGCATAGGAGGTCCGTGCGGCGCGTTTCGCGGGGCGTCTCGCGGGGCGTGTGGTAGGGCGTATGGCAGGGCGTGTCGAGCTTGATTTCGCAATAACTCGAAACCTACATAATTACACGATTAGAACAAATGTTTCCCAGAAAGATGAATACTTGCTATATAGAATGAAGAAGTTATTTTAGCCAGCACAAAGGTTGTGGCAAGGAATTGCTGCTAATAGCTGCTGAAGTTAGTCGGTTGCGGGCGGGTTAGCAGGAAGGAATGGCAATATGGCGTCCGCAACAAGCTTTGATATAATGCGTGCACTTGTCCGGAAGCTGTAAATACGGTCGACGCAAGATAATACGATTAATTGGAATCAATTTGATGTGTTGTGGTTGAGTTATTTGGGTTGGTTGTTGCGAGGTGCCAAGAACCGCGCGACTCGCTTGTGTGCGCGACTCGCTTGTGTGGTACGTTATAGTTATTATAAATTTTGTTAAAAAAGTTAGAAATTGATTAGTACTTAAAGAATGGGTATATTCCGTATTAATTAAGATGTTCCTATGTTATATATCGTTTTTCGCAAAGTTCGTAAGGTATTAGGTTAGGTATATTAAATGCTTAAATAAATAGATTAGTAACGTATTTGGGATTTTTGGTAAGAGTAGTTATAAAATAATTTAAAGGATTGGCCCGATAGATTTTGACGTATACTGGATAAGCTACCAAGTTTACCTTTAACTGGAGGTACTTAATTATATTGGATTAAGTATTTGCAGCCGCTTAGAAGTTTTTACCTTCGATTTGTTATTGTAAGTACCGATTAATAGCTGGATTATCGATAACGTTAATAGATATAGCTCCGAGTATTTGTATTAATTAGCAGATTTTATTAACGATGTTATAGAAAAAACCAAGTATTTATTTCGATATATTTGAAAGTAACGTAGTATATAACATTATTTTTATTCCAGAATTTGATTACGTCCTGATTATTATTAAGATAAATACGACAAAGACGTAACGTTCCGATGTTAATGTATGGTTTAGGAATCCGATTAATGATGCGAGGATTTGCCCGACGTGCTGGGATTGTTAAAGCCGTTGATAAAGACCTGGCGAATGAATTGTTATTGGGTATCGGCAGGTTAATTGGAATAGGTATAGGCGTTACTGATCGCCGACTACCGACTGTCTGTTTAACGACATTAAGGATTGAATTGGGCTTTGGAGGTATCTTAATTACTTTTGTTAATGGTAGTACATATCGTATCGGCTAAGGTTTTGGGAATAGCAGATTATTTATAACCGGTGTTTCTGGTGGTAAAATGTTTTGATTAAGGCTTATATTACGGAATTTGTACTGGAAGGTAGGTGTAAAGTTAAAAATGGGTGCTTAACGATATATTAAGTTCTGTAATTTGCGAACGTTATTAAGATTGTATGGAAGTTTTAAATCCCGAATACTATTTAAAAGTTTATCGATACGACGGGTTAATAACTTAGAGAATATGGACGAGTTTAATATTGCTAAGATTTTACGACGACAATCAAAAATTTCGTTTAGTTTATTAATATTAGCCTTAACCTTAGGATCGAAAGGCTTCTTAGTACTAGGATTTAAAGGCTTATTACCTGGATCGGACTTTTTTTTAATGGATGATTTTCTTATAACATGGATAAGATTATTTAAGCCTGCATTTCCGCGAGAACACTGGGGATTGCATGGATCTGATGGCAGACAAGAACTTATGATGGTATTAATCAGTACAATAAGGATGATTGTGTATTTGGATATGTGTTAGGTTTAGAGGGAGAAGTTAGAATAATGTTGCAGAAAAGATATAAAAGAAGTGTAGGCGCGAAAAACGAATGCACATACCTGATCAAAGAAAGCGACGACGAGGGCATTTCCTATATAACTTCGGATAAAATTTTCTGGGATTTTCTCGGCGCATACGTTTTATCTGCAAAAATTCGGTATATTAACCTTAGATGCATTTAATCAGTTAAACGTATAAGTAACTGGCAAATTCCAGCGAATTCCTGTATCTATATAACAATTATACCTTAATACCTACAAAGCATTTTTATTTATATATATATATTATATATTATCCCTAGCTGCGATTATTATCCCTAAGTCATCTAATATTATACCTAAGTATATTAATTAGTATATCCCTAATTATCATGTCGTGGTTTAAAAAGCGTATTATGCAAGATAAAGGCGAAAGCTTTAAAAAGTTAAACATTTCAGATTTTGGAAAGTTTGTACAATCGGCTAATGTACCCGTATGGGAAAAATATAATATGGTAAGATTTCTCAGAAAGATGCATAATAATAGTTTTACCCCCTACCCCGTAAAAAAAGTTACGCCTTAAATTCGTTTTGATCGGCTTATTTTTATATACCTAAGGGATATTAATGGTTAGCGTTTATGGAGAAATATTAACCCGTTATTATACTGGTTAACAGAACCGTAATATAACGAAATGGCTAGATATCTTTATGATCGTTTAAGATAGAACTTATTTACGTTCCGAGAATGTTATTGCTTTTATTTAGATAATCGTCCAGGACGTACTTTTAAGAATTATTGCCGTTATCTTTGAAGCTGGACGAATAATTTTATATGGCAAGTTCAGGCTAAGTTTTAATAAAATCCAGGAAGCAATTAGTACCAATAACCCAAAATATGTATAGTTTATTACTTAAACCAAAGTTCCGATTGATAAAGATTTAATGGAATATTGGATTAATATGTTATACGACTGATTAAAGCGTTTGGTATTAATATTCGATACTTATGCTATCGAGAATTATACCCAGTTGTTATTCCAGTTATACTGAAAAGCGTAAAGAAAATTAGGACTTAATAATTCGTTTGCCCGTATAATAATCGTCAGAATACTTATTTAAATCCGACATTATACTTGCGAATTATAGATTACTTATGTTTTCTATATTATGGCCCGCAACTCTGTAAAATAAAAAAACAAAATCATAACTGAAGGAATAGGATTTGGTAAGTATCGAATGAAAAACAGCATTACCGACATAATTAAAGCATTTTTAGGCCTAAAACCAAAAGATAAAAACGTTAAAAGAAACGTAGAAAATTAAACTGGAAGCTTTCCGTCCTTATTAGTTAAGAAAGATGACAACAAGCCAGATTTTAATTAATTTACTCGACCATTTTATAGTAAACGACGTTAACCAAAGTAACGTCCTGATTAATTTTAATAATTATTCGTACGATTATTTCCGATATTAATACTTTTTCCTTTATTAATTTAGATTGGCCTATCGGCATTTAGAGCTATACGTCCGAATCTGATACTTACGAAATTACCATTCGAAATAAAGTACAAGCTTCGGCCGAAAGTTAATAATTAGCGAGCAATGGCAATAGTATAAGGTTAATATGTTACGCCGTATAAGTGGGTAGGAAATATATTCGAGGATGCCGAGCAAAAACTAGAACTATATTTCCTACAAGGATAGCCAGGCTGGGTTAGATACAAGTTTTTGATTAGTACGGAGAAACCAAAGGATAGGGTTTAGAAGAAATAGAAAAGGGTCAAGCAGCGAAAAGATTTAGCCAGACGTCGAGGACGAAGTCCTAAGTTGAAAATGATAAAGGACAAGCCGCGTAAGCGTTAATTAAATTAATTAATGGGTTTTATGTATGGTTTATAGCGTTAGAAGTTGGTTGCGTTATATTCTTATTTGTTTTTCAAAATAGATTGAGGAAAGTTTTATCTCGAAAAAGGAAGGTTGAAATGGTGCAGGGTGCCGGGCCCGGGGGTATGGCTTGGCTGATCAGTTAGTTAGCTCCATATGTATATTTCTAAGAGCTCTTTCGCCGGGCGCAACCCCGGAGATATGTTTATCATCGATCATTGTTCATCATATATACACATACACTTATCTTTATTCTAGAGTCTGGTTCAACACAGACCCAAATACAGTATTTTCGTTTGCCTTCATTACCGCTGCACTCGGCTATTCTATCGTGACCCGACTATCAAAGATGCTTTGATCGGAACTGAGTCTTTCCGTCCCAATTCACTATACAAACAGAAAGCCTTTTTTTACCGATCGAAACAGTTCTGCCGACATAGAGAATTATAACTTAGAACCCGAATATTCCGAAAAAAAATCTAATTGCATAAAGAATTTAGCTCCTAAAAAGAAAAGCTAAAAACGTAGCCAAAGTTACTAGGGTAATCGTTAATTAACGTTGTAAGGCTGCTAAATTGGCAAACAAAAGAGATAAGAATAAGATAAGGAATAAAATTTTAGAAATAGACGACCTGGTATTGTTATATAATACGTTACGATATATAAAAATATTTAGGAATATAAAGATATTTAGGAATATAAAGATATTTAGGGATATAAAGCTAAAGTACCGATAAATTGAAGCCTATGTAATTAATAAAACAATTGGTTTAGGTACTTACTGTTTAAAGAAAATTGATAGAACAAAGTTGTAGGGTATTTTTTTTGCTAATAGATGAAAATAATTTGTAAAAAATGAAAAAGGATATTAAAAGCGATTTAATCTTTAAAAAAAAGGACTTGACGAAACAATGTTTTGATCAGCTTAACGATACGATATCCGATATCTCGGACGTCGTAAATGTTAAGCTACTTAAAAACTAGTAACTTAAAGCTTTAAAATTTGTAAGCACAAATATTAAAGTGTAGATATTTAATGGCCGATTCGACGATTATACGTATATAGACGATAACTATACGAAAAAAACAATAGGATTAGGAGAAAGCAGGAAGTTAACGCGATTAATTGCGAAAATTTAAAATATAATAGTTTCCTTTAAATTCTTTTAAGTTTCTTTAAATTTTCTTATTGTTCTAGCCTACTAACATCTTATACGATAACCACGATATCTTATTTATAATCGGTATATCTAAGCTATATTCGCTCGATATAAAGGATTAATGGCCTTTTTTTTAAACCCTACTTCAAAACTAATTTCCATCCTATATCTTAAAAATAGGATAAGTTTTTTCGCGAATGTTTTCCCTGATTTATAATAATTTTAAATAACTAGCTTTAAATGCTTTAAACCGCTTGTTCTAGAAAGTACAATTATGTCTTTCAATAAATCTGATATAGTTATTATAGATATTATCAAAAAAGCTTAGAATTAGCTAGTACTTAAAAAAAAGGTATACTCCGTATTAATTAAGTTACTCCGATGTTATATATTGTTTTTCGCAAAATTTGCAGGGTATTAAGTTAGGTATACCGAATACTTATATAAACAAACCCGTAACGTACCGGGAATTCTTAGCTAATAAAACTATAAAATAACTTACATGACCGGCCTGATAAGCCTTGACGTATACTGGATACGATTGTAACTGTTTTACCGTTTGGAAGTAGTTGATTATATTAAATTAGGTATTTACGGCCGACGAAAAGTTTTTATTTTCGATTTGTTATCGTATATACCGGCCAGTAACTAGACCACGAAGCGAATTAATAAATATAGCCTTCAGTATTTATATTAATTAGCGGATTTCATTAGCGATATTACAGAAAACAGAAAAAGTACTTATTGAGATGGTGCAGGGTGCCGGGCCAGGGGGGGCATGGCTTGGCTAATCAATTAGTCAGCTTCACATGTGTATTTCTAGGAGCTCTTTTCGCCGGGCGCAATTCCGAGATATGTTCATCATCGTCTGCTCCTATACTCATGTTTAATTCTAGAGTTTAGTTTAATACTGTTATATTCGGCTATTTTATTATGACCCGCTCTTAGAAAGATGCTTTAATCGGAACTAAATCTCCCCGCCCCAATTTAAGTGGCTGCTAAGGAGAGGATATTAGTTCTTGTTAGCTGCCGACGAACCTCGATTTTCGATTAACAAGTCGGAAGGAACGGAAAGGACGAGGTTCTGATTAGATGCATTACGACTCGACTACGATTATGGCTACGAATACGATAACTTAAGCGGTATGCAATTGACGACCGCGATTATAATAATAACGCAATCTTTTGTACGATTAATAAAAAAAAGTTGTTAAATTAAGGCCTTATTACGAAAACAGCTGTATTTAAAAAACAGCGAAAGAGTAGGAACGCGCATAAGTAACTGGCTTTAAAGCATAGATTGATTACCTAAGTTCTGGACCGATTGCGTAATTTAGGACATTATATGCATTAATAGAAAGATTACGTGGCAGGATAGAATATGAAATTTGATTAATAAGGGCTGAAAAAGCTAAAACTACGTCCCTGGCGACGTGGCTCTTAGGATTTGGACTGATTAAAATAAGTATAGCGACGATAAAATTAACAATATAGACAGGATAGCGAATACGACCAGAAAAAGGAATAAGGTTATAAAGCTATTTATTTTGTATACGAAAGGGAAGTATCGAAAAAGGAATAACGTTTTTTAATATAATGCAGGAATTAAGAAAAAAACGTTACAGGATATATTTTGAACCTTTCCAGCGTTAATCGGGTAACATTTTATTTAGTTATTATTAGGCGGTATTATTTAAGATTTACTTTTTTTATTAAGCTTAAGTATTATAGCATTTAGGTTAACAATAGAGGTATTAATTAATAAATTAAAAAGGTGCGATTAAATAACTAGCGACGTAGCGATAATTAGGATAAAGGTATTCGGACGGATAGTAAAAGAAGGAGGTTGCCTGTTTTTTAAGTCCAAAAAAAAGAAAAATATAATTAAATAATTATTACGGATAGTTATTTACCTTATGCCTAAACATACTCCGTTTGGAACAGCATTTTAGAACTTAAGTAATTTAAGGATTGGTAATATTAATCAGTTTGAAATAAGTTTTAATAAGTTTTTTAAAGGCTTATTAAAGCTTTTTAAAATTGTTACTTGGGTTCAGTTATAATACAGATTGTTGCCAGTACCGAACTTCTTTAACTTTAGAAAGGATTAAAATCCTGCTTTAGATACAACCGTTTAATACCGATTAATAAAGAACTTTTACAATAGTAATCTTAACGAAATTAAACCTTAAAGTATTAACAGTCCGATTAGACCTTCAAAGCTAACCAAGGATATAATTACCTAAGTGAACCTAGGAATCGTCGTCAATATACCGTAAGAACGAGAAATTATATTAGCTTAAAACTTAGAGTTATTTATACGATTGGAAATACCTATACCGGACGTTACACCTTTTAAATTTACTGATTAATCTAATTACGATTTCCCTGCTGATATTATGGATAAGCTTTCGTTTTTTATAATCCTTCCGGATTTATCGGCTTTTTCGAACTTTCGTTTTTCAGGAACTGGAGCTATCGATTGGCTTAAAGGAGTTAATAAATTATTTACGAAGTATAAGTTTAAAAAGTTTAAGATAATTACCAAATTACCTTATTAAACCGATAATCTCTTTATGAAAGTTTAAGTTAAAGTTATACTTAATTACGTAACTTAATAAAACGAAACGTTTAAGCGTATCTTAAAAACCTTTAAGCTGTAGGACCTAAAGTAGATTCGGACCGCCAAGAATCGATTAAGGATTTTGACGATATAAGCTTAGCGCGATATCCTTAATTATGTTTCTAAATATTGTTTGGAGCATGCTACTAAGGTAAGAAATATCCTGGAAGAAGCTAAGTGAAAAGGTAAGATAGTTACTAAAGACGAATATATTGAAAACTTATTAGAAGGGTTATTCGTTAATTGTTTCGAAAGGATTTTTAATAATTCGTTTATAAAGCCAAAGAATTTATACGTAATTAATTACGATAATGCTTCGATATTTATCAAAGATTAGGATTTAAATAAGGTAGGATTTTTTAAATATAAAGGACGTAGACGATAATAAAAAGGTATCCGTTTCGATATTAATTAAGAAAAAAAAGCGGTTTTATCCGATTTAACCGCTTAAGCAATAACGATTAAGGAGTTTTTAACCGCGATAAAAAGCATTTAACCGTATTAATTAGGTGTTAAAGATTATAAGTACCATGCAAAACTTAAAGATAGTACAGGCCTAACAGATTTAAAACTTAAAAGCTTTTAAGGAAAAAATACGTAACCGAAAGGTAGCCCGGATATTATACTATTACGTTCCGTTAAAATAAAAGATGTCTTATATATATAATTATAATGCTAACCCGGCGATTAATGCAATTAATTTCCAGCCGGATAAATATATACAATTAAGTTTTTACCGTAAACGAAATGGATACCGAAGTTAAGAAAGTTACGTAAAGGTTATTAAGGTTAAAGTAAACGTTTTAGCAGCTTTAATTAAGGTACCTATTGATTTTGCTTAAAGCTAAAACATATTATATAAAAGTGCCGTTTGTTCGTTAACATAGAAATTACAGGATTGGTTTTACTCGCCGACGACGGATATATTATTTTCCTCGGGTCCCCGGAAAACAAAGTAATCTTAGGCATAATTTGATTCCTTTAGGTTTCAAAAAGTTAGGCGATCGAGTAATAGATTCCAATTTGAAAAAAGATTTCAAAATAAATCCATAGTTTGCCATTTTTCCCTACCCGATTTAAGGAAAAAATACGGTATTTTGATCGGCGAAACGACATTTTCCGAGAAGTAAATAATTAATTAACCAATCTTAACCCGGATATTAATAATCCAGCTAAACCTTAAAAGCATATTACAATTCTAATGCCAAATCGATAAAAGCTCGATATTAATTAGAACAAAATAACCGAGATTAATATAACCCATTTCGTCGATCATAACGGAGAACCATTTTACAGAGAGGTACCGTTACGTAAATAGGTATGGAGTGACCCCGTCGAAAGCAAAGGTACCCGTTATCTGGAGGAAATCAAAGCTCTGGAGATCGGCGACTCTGATTAGCCGATTATGCTTACTAACTTTATAATAACCAAGCGTTCCAAAAATCAAGAAAAATTAAATCTGAAGGTATAAAAAGAAACAAGACCGATTACGGAACTGATAACGACGAACTAATATACGAAGGACCTTCGTTTTACAATATAGAAGTCGGCGCTTAGACAAATAACACCTTCAAAAATAAATGCCAGTATCTTTTAAATAACTAATGCTATTTATACGGATAACACCCTTATCTATAAAGGCTTAATCGATAAGCATATAATTAAATTTTAGAAGAAAAACATCTGGGAAAACTCTAAAAGGAAGTTTAAAATTACTTAATCTGAATTAATCGAAATCTGCCCAGATTTCGGAAAAGCTTTTAAAAATTTCATGGCCACCAAGACTTTGGAGGCATTTAATCGCAAAAGCAAGGAAATAATTAAGATAACCGAAGCCGACATGCGAAAATCAAAAATTCTAAAAGCAAAAAAACCTGCTAGAATCTTTACCATAAATATCAGTTACAAAATAAAAAGCTAAAAGTAAGCTAAAGTCCTGTGGATCTAGCAATGTAATCCAGTTAAATATATCACTCCTTTATTTAAACTGGCAGTTAAAGTAGGCCACGGAAATGGCAAGAACCTAATTAGTAAAGTTATTAATATTAAAGCAAAATCGAACGTTATAATCGCGTCGTACGTCAAGCGACCTGGACTGGCCATGCAACAAACTTACGTATCGTTTTTAGGCTTTAATTTTTAAAAGAGGACTTTATTCGAAAGCATAATTAAGGTTCCCGTTTAGTTAGTTAACCGATTAATCATTTCTTTTTTTTTTTGTCGTTAATAACCATTATACTGCATAACTATTAAATCTAGAACTTAACTTTATAGCTAAATCGAAAATAACGCTTAATATAAACCCGGACGTAATAAAAAGAACTTTAAAATTTGGCCCGTTAAAGCTTATTATCCCTTTAGTTCTTATAGAACAAATTACGCGCAGTATCCGTATTAACGAAAAGCCTGAAAAAAATCAGCCGGTAAAATAATAAGCCGCTTTACTGGCCAAAGTAGGCTTACGAAGTAAGGGATAAATAAATAAGCTATAAGCCCTTATATCTTTTCGGTTAGTAATACCTACGTTAATTAGGACGCGAAAATTATGCAAGAAGCTATTAGTAACAAGCTGGAACCCGGAGATAAGATTTTAGGCTAGTTTAACGACAAGAAATTAACGTATGCTTTATATAAAATAATATAGAACGAAATGTAACAAAAGATTAATAATAATCGGACCGTTTAAATTAATACGATATATAAACCCAAATAAAAGAAAGTAATCCCTGTCGACGATATATCTTTTCATAGATCAATACCCCCTAAAAACCCGAATTAAAAGGCTAAGGAATTCGAAAAGGTTCAGCAAACGATTGATTAGGATGGCGAGAAGCTCGATAAGCCTAGTACACCTTTAGCTGCTTTATTCTCTAGATTTACTACCATGCCCTAAGGGACCCGATTTACTAAGAAACGCGCCGACGGAATTCTTAATTAATTAGGAAATAAATTTAGTCGTATAAAAAAAGCCTTTTTCAAGAAAATGCTTTTTTGCAGAAAAGTTGCCCTAGCCTAAAATTGGAAAAAGATATAGCAGAATTAAATCAAATATCATACCAGATTATAAAATTCGAACAATCCCTTATAAGACGTAGTAAACTAAGGGTATAACAGTGCCGGCGAGCATCAAAGATAAGTTAATCGAAGTATTAAAAATATATATCCAACGAGATATTCTCGAATAATCTTATATTGTATATAGGAATGCTTAATTCCTAGTCGCAAAAAAAAAATGGTAATTTCCGACTGATTAATTTAACGACCAAATTAAATACTGTTATTTTGCAAAATACCTTTATGCTGGATAATTGCGACGAATCTTCCGCGGATTTTGCTATATGCTTTTTAGTTACCTTGGTAAACCTTTTTTTAGGTTACGATTAAGTTATTTTAGTTTCAGCTAATAAAAATCTTACTATTTTCGCGATACTGTTAAAACTTTTAAAGTATCCTTTTATACCTTAAGGATTTACCAACTTTATAGCTTATTTTAGCCGCGTAGTTAGAAGGATTTTAGACGATTTGATGCTCGGTATCGCCCAGCTATTCGTCGATAACGTTAGAATTAAAGGCTTAAAGATAACTATAACAATAAGAAAATTCTTCTAGGAATTCGGCGATTCGTTTATAAGTATATTATTAATATAAACAAGATCCTTTTTAATTACGAGCTTACTGATATAACGATTAATATAAAAAAGTTTTAGTAATGTTAAAAAATAACCGTTATGGTCGGATTTATCTGCAGAACGAATAAGCGGCCACCAGATATAGCTAAGGTAAAAAAAATCTTAAAGATCTAGTTATATAAAAATGTTTCGAAAATTAAAGCTTTTTTAAATATTGTTGTTTATTATCGAATATTTATTACGTATTTTGCTATTAAAATAAAGTTTTTTATACGTTTGCTTCGGAAAAATTAACTTTTATTTAAAGCCCGGATTAAAACCGCATAATAGAGAGCGTTAAAAAAGCGATTTTTATTATTCCGATTTTGATTATCTTAAATTATAACTTTAATGCCGGAAAAATTATTATAAGGATAAACGTAAGCAAAAAAAGTTTTAAAAGTACTTTCGGTTAATTAATTAATGGAATTAAGTATTCCGCGCGTTTTGAAAATGGTACTTAGAAAAATACTAAGTTAAATTATGACGTTAGTAAACTAAAATATCGAGCCGTTTTTAAGATTTTAAGAAGACTTCGGAACTATATTTATAAAATCCGATTCGTATTAAAGATTAACGTTAAGGTATTAATAACTTAAGTAAATAATTTTAAACTTTTTACTTAATGCTGTAATTATTTATTAGGTCGCCTAGATAAAAATATTGGATTTCGAAATTAAATATATCTCCAATAAAAGAAATTCAATAGCAGACGGTTTATTCCGAAAGTTACTTAAAGATTTTAATACGTTAAACGATTAATAGAAAGGAAAAGTCGATGAATTTATTAATGTCCAGCTTAATATTATTCGGCTTAATTTTATTTTAACTAATACAGCCTTTATACCTATTAATACTGATCGGCGATAAGGACCTTTTATTAAAAATTAATTTAAAAAGTTGCAAAAGTACGTTAAGTTCTTAACAATACTAGATTTCTTTAATCGGTTCGATAATGCTTTAAGAAAAAAAGAAATACTTTTAAATCCGAAGCGTTAAATTACTTTATTTAAAACGGTATTTTTAACGTAAAGGAAATAAAAGGTATAACAGCCGATAAGTAATTAATACCGAATAAAAGCGATTTGCAGTAATTAGGTAATATTATAAAGATTATAGCCATAAAGGGCGAAATTCGACCTATCGTCGTATAGCAGCTTTGTATTATTAGCGTAGCATATTTGGTTATGTTTGGAAAATAATGTTTGCGTATATTAAGTGCCAGAAAGTAGCCGATTGACGTTTCGAAAAAGGTTATAAATTTTCGTAACCGATTAACATAACTGTTATCTAGGTAATCGATATTTAGTTTATGCTTAATAACGATAGTTGCAAAGTTACGGTCGAAGCTAAATACGAATTATCCGATTATTTAAAAGTTAAAGCTTTGCGATTAATTACGTTAATAACGATTAAAAAGTTCTTAAATAAGTACGTCTTTTATCGATATAAAGTTCCGATTAAAATTAAGATTAACGGAAGCTTAAAAAATAAGGACGAATTTATTAAAGCCTACGACGTATTAAAAACTAAAAGAAAAGTTGGTACGGCGTATGCAGCCTGGCGACAAGGCCTAATTAAAAGAAAATACGTTCCGATTATTAAAGCTTTAATAAAAGCGACGAATACGACTGGCAAAGGATGGGTTAAGCTTTTGCCTAAGGTGGTCTTCGCCGACAATACCACTGTGAAAAGATATAACCTTAGCCCTTATAAACTGCTGTACGGATAAAAAGCGTTCCTGCCGATCGAAACAGCCCTGCCGACATGGAAAATTATAATTTGGAACCTAAATACGCCGAAAAAAGATTTAATTGCGTAAAGAATTCGGCTCCTAAAAAGGAAAGCTAAACATGTAACCAAGGTTACCAAAGTAATTAATAAGTTGCGCCGCAAAGTAACTAAACTGGCGAATAAAAGGGACAAAAACAAAATAAAAAATAAACCTTTAAAAATAGATAACCTAATATTATTATATAATACGTTACGATATATAAATATATCTAAAAATATAAAGCTAAAGTACCGTTAAACTGGCTCGTATTTAATTAATAATACCATTAGTTTAGGTATTTACTGTTTAAAAAAATTAATAAAACGAAATTGCAAAATACTTTCCCTGTTAATAAATTAAAGCAATTTATAAAAAATGAAAAAAGATATTAAAAGCCGATTAATTTATAAAAAAACAACTAAACGAAATCATTCTTTAATTAACGTAACGATAAAACGTCCGATATATTAAATGCTACAAATATCGAATTACTTAAAGATTAGCAACTTAAAGCTTTAAAACTTATAAAAATAAATATTAAGGTATAAATACTTAATAGTTAACTTAAAGGCTATACGGTTATAAATAACAGCAATACGATAAAGGCGACCCGATTAGAAAAACGGAAAACATTAACGTAATTAATTGCGAAATATTAAAATATAATGATTCTCTTAAACTCCTTTTCAGCTTTTATAAGTTCCCTTAAATTCCCTTATCATCCCGCTTACCGATACCTTGTACGATAGCTACTATGCTTTACTTATAATTAATTCGTCCGGCTATATTCGCCCGGAACCGGGAATTAGTAATATATTTCTTCACTTTGCTTCGAAGCTAATTCCTATCGAATATCTTGATAATAAAATAAGTTTTTGCGCAAATATCCTTTTTGATTCGTAGTAATCGTAAAAAGCTGGCCTTAAATACCTTAAACCGTTCGTTCCGGAAGGTATAATTATGCCCTTCGATAAACCCGACATAATTATTACAGGCTCCGTTAGAAAAGCTAGAAATCGACCAGTACCTAAAGAATGGGTATATGCTGCATTAATCAAAATGCTTCGATATTACATATCGTTTTTCGCAAAGCTCGTAAGGTACCAGGTTAAATATACCGAATGCCTGAATAAATAAACTAAAACGTATCTAGAATTTTTAGCAAAAGCAGCCATAAAGTAACCTAAAGGACTGGCCCGATAGACTTCGACGTATATTAAATAAGCTATCAAGTTTTCTATTAATTGGAGGTACTTGATCATATTAGATTGAACATTGGCAGCCGACCAAAAGTTTTTACCCATAATCTGCCATTATAAGTACCGACCAGTAGCTGGACTACCGATGACGTTAATAAATATAGCTTCGAATATCTAAACTTATTAGCGGATTTCATCAACAGTATTACGGAAAAGCCCAAGTACTTACCTCGATATGCTTAAAAGTGATATAATATATAATATTATTTTTATTCCAAAATCTGGTTACGTTCTGATTATTATCAAGATAAATATGGCGAAAACGTAACGCTCTAATATTAATATATGGCCTAAGGACCCGATTAATGATACGTAAAGCTGCTGGGATTGTCGAAGCTGTTAATAAAGACCTGGCGACAGAACTGCTACGGGAAATCGACATATTAATTGGAACAGGGATAGCTGACACTGATCGTCGACCACCGATTGTTTATTTAACGATACCAAGGATTACATTGGGCTTTGGAGCTATATCAGTTACTTTTGTTAAGAGAAGTACATGTCGAACCGGCCAAGGTTTCAGAAGCAATGGATTATCTATACCCGGTGTCTTTGGTAGCAAATTGTCCTAATTAGGGCTTATATTGCGAAATTTATACTAGAAGGTAAGGGTAAAATCAAAAATAGATATTTAACGATATATTAGATTTTGTAATTTGCGAATATTATCAAGATTATATGGAAGTTTTAAATCCCGAATATTACCTAAAAGCTTATCAATACAACGGGTTAATAGCTTGGAGAATATAGACGAGTTTTATACCGCCAAGATTTTACGACGATAATTAAAAATTTGGTTTAATATATTAATATTTGCCTTAACCCTGGGATCGACAAGTTACTTGGTACCAGGATTTGAAGGCTTATTACCTAGACCGGATTTTTTTTAATGGACGATTTTCTTATAGTATGCATAAAATTACTTGGGTCTGTATTACCGCGAGAACCTGAGAGACTGCGTGGATCTAATGGCTAACGAGAACTTATAATGGTATTAATCGGTGCAATAAAGATGATTGTATATATATTGGAGTATATATTAATTTAAAGGGAGAAGTTGGAATGGTATTATAGAAAGATGTAAAAGAAGTATGGGTACGAAAATGAATGCATACACCTGATCAAAGAAAGCGACGACGACGGCACCATTTTATATAACTTCAGATGAAATTTTCTGGGGTTTTCTTGGCGTACACGTTTTATCTGCAAAAATTCGATATATTGGCCTTAGATATACTTAATCGGTTAAACGTACAAATTACTGGCAAATTCTAGGGAATTCCTGTACCTATATAATAACTATACCTTAATACCTGCAAAGTACCTATATTTATATTAATATACTTATATAACGTCCCACACCACCTCGCGAGCCGTTTTCTGGCACGCCTCAACAACGCATTCAAATTACTCAACCACAACACATCAAATCAACTCAAATCAATTGAATACTTCTTTGCTAACTGTATCTACAGCTTCTCGACAAGTGCACGTATTATATAAAGCCCTGCTGCGGACGCCATGTTGTCATTCCTTCTCCTCAACCTGCTCGCAACCGACTACCCCCCAATGCGTCCCAACCAATATTACCCCCATTTCGCAAGTACCAAAGCCGACCGACGAGAAAACGATTATCAACCTAATCCATAACCCAAATACGCGAGCATTTCTTGTCCGGCTTTAATACGTTGAAGATATACGTCGGAGAAGGTGTTATAAAACGCGTTAGGAGCGCGTTGGAGGGCATGGGGGGTCCGTGCGGGGCGTCTAGCGGGGCGTCTAGCGGGGCGTCTTGCGGGGCGTCTCGCGGGGCGTATGGCAGGACGTGTCGGACTTGATTTTGCAATACCTCGAGACCTACGCAATTATACGATTAAAACAGACGTTTCCCGGAAAGAGGAATACTTGCTATATAGGATAAACAAGGTCTTTTAGCCAGCAGAAAGGTTGTGGCAAGGAATTGCTGCTAATAGCTGCTGAAGTTGATCGGTTGCGGGCGGGCTAGTAGAAAGGAATAGCAATATGGCGTCCGCAACAAGCTTTGATATAATGCGTGCACTTGTCCAGAAGCTGTAGATATGGTCGGCGAAAGAAAGTACGATTGATTGCAATTAATTTGATGTGTTGTGGTTGAGTTATTTGAATGTGTTGTTGCGAAGTGCCAAGAAGCAGCTCGCGAGGTGGTTTGGCTCGCGAGCTGGTGTGGGACGTTATATATATTATATATTATCCCCAGTTATTATTATTGTTTTTAAGTTATCCAATATCATACTTAAGTATATTGATTAGTCCATTTCTAGTTATTATGTTATAGTTTAAGAAGCGTATTATGCAAGGTAAAGGCGAAAGCTTTAAAAAGTTGAACACTTCGGATTTTGGAAAATTTGCATAATCGGGTAATGTACCTGTATGGGAAAAAATAACATGGTATAATTTCTTAAAAGGATATATAATAATAGTTTTACCTTTTACACTGTAAAAAAAGTTACGCTTTAAATTCGTTTAATCGGCTTATTCCTATATACTTAAGAGATATAAACGGTTAACGTTTATGGAAAAACATTAACCCGTTACTATACTAGTTAACAGAATAATGAAGTAACGAAATAGGTAGATATCTTTGGCAAATCCTTATAATCGTTTAAGACAAAACCTATTTACGTTCCGAAAATGTTATTGTTTTTATTTAAATAATCGTTTAGGACGTACTTTTAAAAATTATCGCCGTTATTCCAGAAGTTGGACGAGTAATTTTATATAGCAAGTTTAAACCAATTTTTAGTAAAACCTAGGAGGCGATTAGTACCGGTAACTCCAAATATGTATAGTTTGTCGCCTAAACTAGAGTTCCGATAGATAAAGGTTTAATAAGGTATTGGATTGGTATATTGTACGACCGATTAAAGCGTTTGGTGCTGATATTTGACACTTATATTACTGAAAATCGTGCTTAGTTGTTATTCCAGCTATACCGAAAGGCGTAGGAAAAATTAGGACTTAATAATCCGCCTGCCCGTATAGTAATTGTTAAGAGATTTATCTAAACCAGATATTATATTTGCGGATTATAGATTGCTTATGGATTTTATATTATTGCCCGCGACTTTACAAAATGCGGAAACAGAATTATAACAAATAGAACTGGATTTGGCAAATATCGAATAGAGAACAATATTACCGACATGATTACAGGATTCCTAGGCCTGAAACTAGAAAATAAGGACGTTAAGAAAAACGTAGAAAAATGGCCTGGAAGATCTCTGTCGCTATTAACTGAGGAAAATAACGATAAACCAAACTTTGATGAATTTGCCCGATTATTTTATGGCAGGCGGCGACGTTAACAAAAGCAACGTCCTAATCAGTTTCGTTAATTATCTATACGACCATTTTCGATATTAATGCCCTTTTTTTATTAATTCAAACTGGCTTATCGATATTTAAAACTAGACGTTTTAATCTAATACCTACGAGATTACCATTCGAGATAAAGTATAAGCCCCGACCGAAGGTTGGTGATCAGCGAGCAATGGTTATAGTACAAGGTTAATATATTACGCCGTATAAGTGGGTGGGAGATAATATTCGAGGATGCCGGACAGAGACCTAAACCATATTTCCTATAAGGATAGCCAGGTTGGGTTAGGTATAAGTCTTTGATTAATATAAAGAAACCAGAGAATAGGGCTTAGAAAAAGCAGAAAAGGGCCAAGCAGAAAGAGGATTTGGCCAAACGTCGAAGACGAAGTCCTAAGTTAAGGGTGATGGAGGATAAGTCGCGTAAGAGTTAATCAGATTGATTAATAGGATTTATATATAGTCCATGGCGTTAAAAGTTGGTTACGTTATATTTTTATTTATTTTTTAAGATGAATTAAGGATAATCTTATCTCGAGAAAGGAGGGTTGAAATAGTACAGGGTACCGGGCCAGGGGGGGCATAGCTTAGCTAATTAATTAGTTAGCTTCATATGTGTACTTCTAGGAGCTCTTTTCGCCGGGCGCAATCTCGAGACATGTTCATTATCGTCTGCTCCTACATTCAAATTTGATTCTAGAGTTTGGTTTAATACTAACTCAAAATACAATGTTTTCGTTTGCCTTTATTACCGTTACACTCGGTTATTCTATTGTGACCCGCTCTTAGAAAGATGCTCTAATCGGAACTAAGTCTCCCCGTCCCAATTCATTATTTCGATATGCTTAAGTATAACGTAAAACAAAACAATTTATTGGTGCCAAAAACGAATTACCTTCCCTAAATTAGCAAGGTAAATACGGGGTAAACATAACGTTCCGATATTAATATATCGTCCGGGAATACGATCAGTAATATAAGAACGTACCGGATATGCCATGATTGTCGAAACCGTTAATAAAAATCTGGCGACAGAACTACTACGGGGTATCGGTATATCAATTAGAACAGGGATAACCGATACTGATCGTCGACCACCGATTATCTGTTTAACGATACTAAGAACCGGATTAAACTTTAAAGATATTTTAATTACTTCCGTTGATAGAAATATATATCAAACCGGTTAAGGTTTTAGAAGCAGTAAATTATTTATAACCGGTATTTCTGGTAGTAAAATATCTTGAGTAAGGTTTACATGACGGAATTTGTACTAGAAAGTAGGGGTAAAGTCAAGAATGGGTGCTCGACGATACATTGGATTCTATAATTTGCAAATATTATCAATATTATATAAAAATTTTAAATCCTGAATATTACTTCAAGGTTTACCGATACGACGGGTTAATAACTTAAAAAATATAGACGAGTTTAGTGCCGTTAAAATCCTACGACGTTAATCAAAGATATGTTCCAATTTATCGATGTTTACTATAATTTTAAGATTAATAAGCTTTTTAATACTAAAATTTAAAGGCTTAATACCCGGTTCGAAATTTTTATTAATAAATAGTTCTCTTATAAAACGGGTTAAATTACCTGTATTTACACTTCCGCAAAAACCTTAGGAATTACGTAAATCTGGTAATCGATAAAAATTTATAATAATATTAATTAATGTAATAAGAATAATTATATATATATTTAGGTATATATTAGGTTTAAAAGAGATTTTAGAATAATATTGGAGAAAAGTTGCAAAAAAGTATAGGTATAAAACGAATATATATACTTAATTAAAAAAAGCGACGACGACAGCACCTTCCTATACAACTTCGAATAAAATTTTCTAGGATTTCCTCGGCCTATATGTTTTATTAGCAAAAATTCGATATATTAGCTCTATATATACCTAATTAGTTAAACAGATAAGTTACTGGCAAATTCTAGTAAATTCCTGTACCTATACTACATTAATACACCTATATATATACACCATATATTATTCCCAGTTATTATTATTATTCTTAAGTTATCTAATATTATACTTAGGCATATCGATTAATCCATTTCAAATTATTATGTTGTCCAAAAAGCGTATTATATAAAGCAAAAGCGAAATTTTTAAAAAAGTTAAACATTTCGAATTCTGGAAAGCTAGCATAATTAGCTAATATACCTATATAAAAAAACGATAACATAGTATAATTTCTGAAAGAAAATACATAACAACAGCTTTACCTTCCATTTTGGAAAAATTTTACGCCTTAAATTCCTTTTGATCGGGTTTTCCTTATATACCCAGAAATATAAACGGTTAACATATATAGAAAAATATTACCCTGCTGCTATATTAGTTAACGAAATATTAGAATAACTTAATAACTATATATATATAGCAAATTCTTATAATCGTTTAAGATAAAACTTACCTACATTCCGCAAATATTACTGCTTTTATCCAAATAATCGGCTAAAACGTATCTCTAAAAATCTTAGTTTCTATACTAAAAACTGGACGAATAATCGCATATAGCAAGTCCAATTTAATCCCTAGTAAGACCGAAAAAGCGATTAATACTGCAAACCCAAAATATGTATAATTTATCGCCTAAATTACAATCCGGACAGATGAAGGTTTAGCAAGATACTAAGTTAATATGTTACACGTCCGATCAAAACGACTGGTGCTAATATTCTATACTTATATTACCTATAATCATCCTCAGTTATTACTTCAATTATATCGAAAAGCGTAAAAAGGTTTAAAACTTAACAATCCGCCTGCCCGTATAACGATCCTTAAAATACCTACCCAAACTAAATATTATATTTGCGGATTATAAGTTGTCTATATATTTTACATAATTGCCCGCACCCTTTTAAAATAAGGGAACAACATTATAATCGATACGACAGAACTGGGCGAATTCCGAATAAAAAACAAAATTACTCGTATAATCGAAGAATACTTAAGTCTAAAACCAGAAAAGAAGGACGTCGAAAAAAACGTAAAGAAAAGGCCTAAAAAGCCCCCATCTCTGCTAGTTAAAAAAGATAACGATAAACTACACTTTAATTAATTTACTCGATCATTTTATAATAAACGACGTTAACTAAAAAAACAACCTGATTAATCTCGTTAATCATCTGCACGATTACTTACGACATAAATATCTCTTTCCCTATTAATTTAAACTGGCCTATCAATATCTAACGCTATACGTCCTGATTTAACACCTACGAAACTACTATTCGAGATAAAGTATAAGCCTCGACCGGACATTAACAATTAGTAAGCAATAATAATAGTATAAGGTTAATATGTAACACCGTATAAGTAAATGGAAAATACATTCGAAAATGTAAGATATAAACTTAAACCGTATTTTCTATAAAAATAGCCAGGCTAGGTTAAATATAAAGTATTAATCAGTATAGAAAAATCAAAGAATAAAGCTTTAAGGGAGCAGGAAAAATCTGTCAGATATAGGGGACATCAGTTGTGTTGTATTAGATAACTAGCTGCAGGTGCTCTAAATCGCGCATTACTGTTTTATGGAGTTTAGTCACGGAACCTATATGTTCCGATTAAAGGAAGTCTTTCCATATATGGGGTGCTAACGCACTTCCTGCTAGCTGACACACCCCTTTAACGCCTTAACACAGTTACGGCGTTAATTACTTCACTTCTTTACTTCCTAAAGCCACAGCTTTCCATTTTACCTTTCCTCCGGCGATTGTATCCTTCTAATCGGCCAATTCCTTTTCTGAAATCACTCGCAGGTTGTTCCTCCGCAGATCGAGGGCTTCCCTAATATTTATTAATCCTAACTGCTTTCTTAAATGTTTAATAGGTTTGCATATCAGGGTCTTAGTTGGCCTGTTAGCTAATATATCGCCTGTTAATATATTATCCATTTTAATTATATCCCTTTTTACGGTTTTTCGTAATTAGTAATTATTTGTATCTATATACCGCAGTTTCGTTTGTAATAAAGCGACGTCAGCGTTAATAAGCCGCATTATTTATTAATTGTCGCATTATATATTTAACGGTTTAGTATCTAAAGTCAGTCCTAACTTTTATATTAATCGAAAGCTAAATAAGGTTTTTATATAATTTATTTAAGTATAACAACTTCGTTTTTGTTATGAAAATAATTACTATATTTTACTTATTTGCCCGTTATTTTATCATTTTTCCAAATAACTTTATAACGTAAACTTAACAATTTTTTCGATCGATCGTATTATCCGCGAAAAAAATATCGCTTTAAGTATTTAACGTATTCTTACCGCCGAATTATAACGCTAACGTTTTAATTCCGATCAGGTATAATATAATTCGATCAGCAGCTTTGTAATATACGCTACTAAAGTTCAGGTTAAATCGGGCAATCGGAATACCGTAAAGGCTATATTAGGTTGCGTATTAACTGTTACGTATAAAATAAAACAGAATTTTTCTAGTATTTATTAACAAAACTTAAATAAGCTAAATTAAAATTCGATAATAGTTCGACGTTCGTCATTAAAGTATTTAAAAAGTTATTAAAACTTTTTTTAAGACTAAATTAACTGATTTATTTATAAAATTTAATTAAAAAAACCCAGATTTTTTTATTTATTTATCTTTAATTACTTCGATACCGAGAAACTGTTATAGGTTTTTACCCTTTATAAAAATATACCGTTTTTGTATCTGTTAAATTAACTAATCGACGAAGCTCAATTCTTTTTTTTACGGTATGCTGTAATAATATCGTTTATAAAAAAAGAAATAAGTACCTTTTAACGAATAAAATAATAAGATTCGTAAAGAACGAGACGAAATCCTAATTCTGCAAATATCTTAATACGGTTTTTTTGCTATGACAGTAATAACTTCCTTAATTTATATAATAATTTCTTAATTAAAAAACTTTTACCACGTTACGAATACCTTAAAAACATTTTTATATATACTTCGTAAAGTAAGTTGGCGTTAACAAAAACCTTTATAGCGCTATTTTACTTAAACTTTAGGTTAATCCTAACCGTAATAACGATCAAAATTCGAAACGATTTTCCAGTTAATATAAATGCGTATATATTACTATAAACGTTTTTAAGCTATTAATCGTCCCGTACGGCAAAACGTATCTTACATTTTTATTACTAACCATGCTTATTAAACTTGTAAGCGTATACTTATATATACCTTAATGCCTCTTTTTCTTTAGCAAAAAAACTAATTAACGGCTTTCCAAAACTGTATTTCCTTATAACTTTATAAATAAACCTTTTTAGCTTTACGATATATTTTTCTTAATAAATCTATATTTAGCTCTTTATAGCTTTGCGGCAGTAACGGTAATTGTGCCTCTATACTCTGTTTAACAACTTAAATACCTTTTTATATACCAAAATATCATAACTTTTCCGATCAAAATAATACGTACTTCGGATAATTAACTTCCTTAAATTTCCGCAGCTTACCGGCCGGTTATCGTACGTACTTACAAAAAGGGTTAAACGTTTTGCACTAAATACGGCCTCCTTTACTTTATATTCGTTTCGGATATTACCTTCTTAATACGAAATATATGGAAGGCTTACGCTTATTACCCGTAAAGTACTTTCGTTTTTTACCGCCACTTTAAGTTAAATAATATAAAGAGAATTTAGGGTTATCTTTATTCATTACGTCGGCGCAATAATCGTAATAATTATCAAAGTAAATGCTGGCGGAAGTAATAAACCAGAAAACAAAAATGATTCAAATATAATAGTCATACAAAGGTAATTAATCCTTTAGAAATAGGCTTATTTTTTGCCACTTTATACGTCTTTTACGTTAGTACCTTTTTAGAGTTATTCTTCCTGCTTAACCAGTAACTAAATTATTCTGTTTAAGTCTTTATTTTTCTTTTATATAAAAATTAGATAATTATTTATCTAATTAGGTATTTCTACTTATTACAACAGCTTTTGGAACTTTTCTTTTATAACGTACACAAAGTTGTTTTTTAAGTTTTTGATATTACCTGAACAGGTGGCCTTTTCGTTAAGTTATACGTTTTGAATAGCAATAATCTTATTAATTAATAAGTTCCAAATTTCGTAAATATTCGTAAATCGGTAACCGACAAAATAATTAATCCATGCTTTATGATTTAGCTTTTAGAATCTTTACTTTTTTTTTATAGAGACAGCTATTATAACGTAAGCCATACAGCCATACATTCGCAGGTAAGCTTGTTAAAGCTTTCGATCAAGCATTATAACGCCGTTTCTATACATTAGATAAATATAATAAACCTCGTATAAGCTTTACTAAAAAAGTACGTATTTAAAAGTACGGTTATACAGATATACTGTAGCTTTAAAGATATATACGAAAAAACGAAGGTAACTTAACGTAATTTCGTATCGTAATCGTTTTTTTCTTAATTATATCCTTTAAACGTTTTGCACCCCCGTTTTAGGCCTGGGTATGCGGTATTAAAAGCTTAAATCTAATACTAAAAGGAAGTAATTAAAGCATATTTCGAAGTTAATAATTTCCTAAAATTTCTTTATCGCATTCTAATACTTGTAAAAACCCTTATCCTAGTTTTTAAGAACTTTTAAGAAATACCGAAACGCTGTAATTAATGTATTTTGCTCTCGATTTTTAAGATAAATGTGCTAGATAAAATCCAAATATCTATCGATAGCAAACATAATGTATTTGTATTTTTTAAGGTTTTTTCGAAATTTATATAGTCGATGGCGATTTTCTGTTCTAATCGGGAAGCTTTTTTTCTCGGCTCGCGGCATATTAGCCTTTTAGCCTTTGGTTTACTACATACTTGGCATTCGACTGTTATAAAACCCTTCAAGCGGATTTCTTTTGCATAAAACTGTAACTAGGTAATTATTTTAGGCCTTAAATGTCCTAATTTTAGGTACCAAATCGTACCGTTACCGATTCGTAATAATCCCACTGTATATAAGTTAACGTTTCGTCTATAGACTACTAAGGTTGCATAAGTAATTATTACGTTAATATATTTAATAACGAATTAATTAAACTTATCTATTAACGTAATAATTATTTGATCGTACTTATTTCGAATAAAGTTATTAGCTTTTCTATTATCCTACCAGTACCTTTTTTTCCGAAATTGCTGGAAAGATACCAGGTTGTATACGAAGCTTTCGTAATAGGCTACGTCGTACAAACGTAACGCTTTCGTACCATTAAAACTTCGAAATATATTATCAACCTTTCTATACTCCTTAATCGGTACGAAGCTATTACTTACGTACACCTTATCGCCTTATACGGTTAGCCTAAAGTTTAAAAACCTATTAATAAAGTTAAAAATATAATTATAAACCTTAAATCTAAAATTAATAAATCTTTTAAGCAATAAAACGTAACGTTTATCGTATTACGTTAATGAAAAATCAAAAAATATGATAAAATTAGACTTATTCCTTATAAAAGTTATTTAATCTCTTAAGTAATTAACTTTCTTATAGACTTTAATAAACGGTTAATTTTTTCCTTTAAGAATTAATCGGAAGCAATCCAGCTTTGGACGTATGCAGCTATTTTATCGTTAAAGCGGAAATCTACTAAAGCCTTGCCAAAAAATGCATAAGAGTATTAAGGTAATATATAAAATAAGTTCAAACAAGCCTTACAACAAATGCCTTACGTATCCGATTTTTATTACCTTCGTTTACTTCCGTTTCAGTCCGTTTAAAAACCTTTACGGCCGCCATATTTCGACCTATGCCTTAAGGCCTTTTTTCGCAGTAAAGGATTAATATATTTAATATCTTCCTAATTAAGATCGCCTTAATTAAAAGAACCTGCTAAAATCTCTTAAAAAGTCGGAAACGTTATCTTAATATTTCGTAATATAAATAGAGAATAAATTAACGTTTAATAATTTAAAAGGTTAACAGCTATCTTTTAATAATTAATTATATTATTACCGATTTCGGCTTTTTTTACCCTTTGAAAAGTAATTATCTAATTTTTTATAATTAAAGCTAAAATTGTATATAAGTCGTTAATTTATATAATCGTTATTTTTGTTTTTAAAACGCCATAACGTTATCTTTAAGCTATTATTTCTTACTATCTTACGATTTATTCTTTAAATTTTTCGTCAACTTAGAAATTTGCTTTAATCTTTCGCGGTATTTTCGTTAAGTATTATTTATAAGCTTGCTATTATTTATCTTGCCAGATTTGGCTAAGATAACGTATTATTTCCTTAAGTTTTTTCTTGAAAGGAAATTTGTTTCTTTGTTTGCTGGAGATACCGACTTTAAAACCTATTTTGTAAAGTCGTTAATTTTCTTATAAAGGTTTTCGTACTTCTGATTTTCGTAAATATATATTGCGAAATTCTGGGTATAAGCTTATCTTCTTTCTATCGTCATCTTAAACGTATTTGTTAGATAACCCGTATAATCGACTTTTTCGGCTTATATAATTCCTTCGGAAAAAGAATTAACTGCTCGTATTGTTATTTAACGAACTAATTTCTTCGAATAAGAGATTATATTACGTTTTGTAGGTTCGGCAGGCTATGCATTATTCTGATTAGGGTCGATATAACGCCAAATACCAAGCACGTACGTCTTTGATTAAAATTCGCCTTTAAAACAATCTCAATCTTTAAATCCTCTATAAATAACGGAGGATGTCGATGGTACGGTCGCCATTATAAACAATAAGATATATAAGTAATTGCTATTAATATACAGCCTATATCGTCTCAGTAGTAGCTAATCAATTAATAATAACGCAATTTTAACGAATAAAACTCTTAATTGTCAGATATAGGAGATATCAGTTATGTTGTATTAGATAACTAGCTGCAGGTGCTCTAAATCGCGCACTGCTGTTTTATGGAGTCTAGTCACGGAACTTATATGTTCCGACCAGAGGGAATCTTTCCATATATGGGGTGCTAGCGCACTCCCTGCTAGCTGACAAAATCTAAACAGCGGAAGGATCTAGCCAAGCGCTAAGGACGAAGTCCTAAGTTAAAATTACTAAAGGATAAACTGCGCAAGCGCTAATCAAATTGATTAATATGTTTTATATATATTCGATGGCGTTAAAATGGTACAGGGTGCCGGGCCGGGTACGTAGCTTAGCTAATCAATTAGTCATCTCCATATATGTATTTCTAGGAGCACTTTTCGCCGGGCGCAACTCCGAAAACCTGTTCATCATCGACTACTTATGCACTTATTACCATTCCACAGTCAGGTTCAATACCCAAGAATATAGTTTGCGTTTTGCCTTCATTACCGCTTTACTCGGCTATTCTATTGTGACACTCTCTTCAAGGATGCTCTGATCGGAGCTAAGTCTCCCCGTCCCATTTAATAAGGATAAACGTTTTGCTTTAAAAGGTTAGGTAGTTGAAGATTTAAAATATCTACCTTAAACCTTTTAATACGTCGCCCGCATTCCGCTAATCAGGAAGAAAATATACCTCAGGGCTTGTTATAAGTAATTTTAAGCCCTGTATATCATTATTTTGGCTTATAAGGTTATATTGCTATCGTACTGGCCTAAGGGGTGTAAAAGGTTATAGTATATACGTAACGAGATATTTAGGCATTTTTTCGGGCGCGTAATATTAATTTCGTTTTAATTAAGACTAAATATATATATAGAAAAATAAAGAGGTCAATTCTATATTAACATTTCGTAGCTATAAAACGTATAACGTTAAATTAAAGCTATCTTCGAAAAATTCGAATTAAAGAATTTTGGAGATTTGTATGGGGATATGCAGAACGGAACGAAAAAATCACAACTTAATATCAGGCCCTATTTTTAAGGTTTTGTTATTTCTGTGGAGCTTTCTCTTAAAAAGGTTTAGTCGATATATTTGACCCTTGCAGCTACTTTTTGATCCAAAGCGCTAGCTACGGCTGCGCCTGCGGCGCAGCTCCAATCTCAAAAATAGGGCCTGATTTTAGTGAGGTAACATATACTGTCGTATAATATCGTACGAATAACATTCCGACCGTTTTAAAGTTAATTTATTGGTAGTTATTAGTCGATAAAGATCGTTTATTTTATCAGGGTATGTGAAGACTCGGTCTCGTTTATTCGTTGTTGATGTAGAAGTGTGCGAGTAGCTAGGTGACTACGTACATACAAATAGTGGGGCTGACGCGCCCACCCCGCCGTTGCTCTAGCACCCCCTACACCTAAATTCCTCAGCCACCTTACGTATCTCAACAGGCTACGTTTATTTTAATTTCGGTTCGATTTCCAGCCACGTCCGGATGTATGCAAGCCCGTACTGTGGCGTAGAGCTGAAATTTGCCATGGTCCAGCCAGTAGCGTTTCTGTACGAATCATTCATCTTTGTATCATTCGAATGATTCGTTGAATCAATTCGAACTGTTCTTAAACGTTCCGGACTTTTCGGACCAACCTGCCTCCGAAGACCCACATATTTAGGTGTGGTAACGCAATTTTCAAGAGATTCCTAATCTGTTGCTACCCCTTCTATTTAATTGGTTCCGGCAACTGATCAAATACCATATCCTCCAATTCCTCTTCCTTTTCAGGGCTTAGCGTTTCCCACGTAGTTATAACTGCCCGTTCAAGAGCCCGGTAATTCATGTAAATAAATACACATTTGTCAATCTTTTCAGGGCTTAAGCGGTTGCGGTTATTACTGTAAATAAATTTCGTGGTTGAAAAGGATCTTTCACTAGTTACGGAGTTGGCGATCATGGTAAACAAATTCAACGCCAGCTTCCTAAGGTGATTTCCCGTTGCAGCGACGCGGTTCCAGACTTCAAGTGGCTTTTTAAGGCCTTTATACAGCTATGTATGTGGTGCGAAAGGGCCCTAACGGTTCCTAAAGCGGTCGAAATCAAAGACGACCTCCCGGCTATGTTGCGAAGGTATATAGGTATTTAGCCACTTCGTAATATCTTCATAAATCGTTTTAAAAAATGGCGTATTTCGTATCTTAAGGTTTAAGGCCTAAGTTACCCAGTTAATATCGGTAATTTGCTATTATTGCCTGTTTTTCTTAAAAGAATATAAGTAATTTTAATTAATTCCGTTATAACGTTTTAAAATCTGTAATATTAATACCCAAATGCTTTAAATCTAATCCTAACGGCAAATAACGTAACCGATATATAAAACATCAGCTTCGAAAAAACAAATTGCTTCGTAAACGGGCTTCAAAACATTAAAAAAAAAATCCAACTGTTCCCAAAAACCCAAATTATTAACGATTTTAACTATTTATAATAACATTTTCTTAAGCGAATCGGTAAAAGCGGTAAAAACGCGAAATACCCGATAATTTTTTATTATATCAAAAAGGACCGTAAAATTAAGTAGCGTTTCTTTGTTTTTTTTTTACTAATTTAAGGTAACGATGTTATATATCTTATCGTATAATAACAGAAAATATAAAAGCATTTCGCTTTCCGATATATATATAATCCTATATATAACGGAAACGGGTAAATTAAAACTTTATAGCTCGAAAATTCGTAATTATAATTATTGCTTTTTTTATCGTAAAAACGAAAGGATTTTATTAATCGATTTACTGTTAGCTTACGTTATTAAGGTAAAGTAAAATAAATTTAAATTAACTGATTCGACGATATCCTTTACTAAAAGTTAAAGGCCATATAAATTACAAAAAACGTTCCAATAATATAATAAATAAAGCTCGATTTCGAAAAGCCTATACGTTACTCGCATTATTAAATATATATCGGTATAAAAGCTAAGGATTTTATTTAAATCCTTATTTATAAAATTCTTAAAAATTAACAGAAAAACTATTAAATAATTCGAAATAATAAAGCGTTTATTGCTAATATCGACAGTTTTCCAATAAAAGCAAATTCGATTCGGCAGCTAAATAAAAACGTTAAAAATACAGTTCTTGTTAACGTTATTAAAAATATCAAAAATTATTACGATCTTTTCGGCTATTACGATTATTTTCTTTACCTTAGAATAATATTTATTATATATATCGTTTAATTATTTTCCGCTAATAATTTTTTTTAAAGGAAATATAATACGAATTTAACCGCTGAAAATTTTTTAGGTATTCCCGATATTAATAATAAATAAACGAATTACTTATAACAAAAGCTACTTTTACGAATTGCCGATTAATACGTTCTTTTTGTCCTGCCGTTAGGTAAAAGTAATTTGGCAAGATTTTTAACATTTTTTCAGCATTGCGTTGCCAGCGAACGTAAGGCCTGTAGCTATAATTTAGGTGGCGTTTTAATAACCCTGCAATATTAAGCATTTCAAAAGCGCAATAGCGGCAGCGAAATATATTGGGCCTTTCGGCGTTTTCGAAATAACTTCGGAACTCGGCATCGTACAGCCTAAGTATTTGAATTAGATAAAAATTGCCCTGTTTCCTATACAAAATAAGCTGTAAAAGTGGGGTGGGGGAAATGGGAAGGTGGTATTGCCGAGAGAAATAGGGTCGCAAGGAAACGCATGGACCACCGAAAGGTTCTTTTGCGAATGATTCCGAATGATTCGGAATTTATCAATGATTCGGAGTCATTCCGAATCAGTCGAACCTTTAGAAACGCTACCAGCCAGCCCTGGAGGGTTCGGGGACATAGCTAACGGGGCCCTGGATGCTTCAAAGGGAATTTGAAGCATTGCTGACCTTTTGGCGCAGTGGTAACAGGGCCGCCACCGTGACAAAATTGTATTATTGTAGATAATACCAAATCTACATTTTATGGAGTACACTCCTGTTTTAAGTTAGCGCGACCACCGTTACTGCTTACTGTATGACCTTATCGCAGCAGAGAAGATAGCATAGGCAATGAGCCTAATACAACAACATAACTAATGTCTCCTATATCTAACATGACCATAACATCACAAAAGGGGCCTAACCTTGATAAGGTAATGTACAACAGCCATTAAATCTAGTAGCGCCCACTTTCCAAGCCGTTCACATCGACAAGCTCAATGTCGCTTCCTCTCGCATCACCCCTGGCGCTGGAGCGCGAGCTCGTGCAGGTGCTGGCGTTGTACCCTGCAAGACTGTGTCGGTAGTCACTAGGCGGTGCCGGCCTCGCTGACTGCGACACCTTTGTGCACACATAGTTGCCCCCGTCTTCGAGCACGTCCTCTATACGGCCAAAATTGCCCGTGGTGGCGGTCGTGAGTGCCACCTTACCGCCGCTGATTACACTACGTTTGGACATATTCAACTGCCGATTGTAGGGTCTATTATAGATATGGCGGATATACGGCCGTAATGAGGGCAGGCACGCGATAATCAAACCAATGTTACCGTCGAGCAGGAACCAGAGACCTGGTAGATCATTAGCTTTTCAACTCAATCCCTCCATTGCCTAAATACTTCTCCTTTGTTGGACGTCATGAAATGGAGACTCCGTGACGGGAGGCGTGGACGAAGCCGACCTAAAATAATGCAACACGTACTGACTTGCGTGAGAGACAATCCATCTGCCCTGGTTAACTCGACCGACAGGAAACGTGCCAAGCAGACGGCGAGATTGATTATGCCGAGCCCGAAGGTGCAGGACGCGCCCAGTTTGACCAGACGTTCCATTTGAACATGGTAGAGGACTAGGAACGGCAACAAAAAGACTATCTTTCGTCAGCGAAAGGGGTCTTGCAAGTATGCATAGGTCTCCGCGGAAGTGGGAGGTGTGGCTAACTGAATATATCGGAAGAGAAGTGCAGTGCCCACCCAACCCGTCCTACAGTCTTTATGGAGATGGGATCACACGTGTCTGGCCCAAGGGACCTTTAAGAAAGGTTAGCAATTCCTGAGACGCGCTAACGCTGACGAGGTGGCTGAACGCACCACTGCCTCTCCACCGGAAAACATAAGAACAGCGTAAGGCCGAGCGATATGATATAACCTGCACAAGAATACCACGTCACAACGTAGAATAGTGTACGGTATAGGCGGGAGCCCACCGGAAAGAGTTGGTGGTAGAAGGTTAGGATCGAAGCCTTGGAAATGTAGAGTGTTGTGTAGAATGGAAAGTTGGTAGCCCAGAAGTTCTGCTCTAATTCATCAGTACTCCGCGTCCATAAAGCGCATATAATTGACGACGGCAGTACACACCCGAAGCGCTTGCTGAAGGACTTCAAGATCATCCACCAAGCTAAGGGTCACGTCCATTTCCGGCGTCAGGATGCCCATGCGTAGGAAGGCGATGTCAAAGCATGCGTTCGACATCGATGCTATCCATGCCGTCATCAGGAAATAGTCGCTAGCAGCGAGGCGCTGATATTGGATCTTAAGCCGCAAGTACAGACGGGCGATAATCAAGACCAGTGCTATGCCAAGGAACAGCCACTCGGTGGCCTGCGCAAATTCGTTAGTCCGCCTCACGGGAAAAGAAAGGGGAAGTCTCACAATCAGCGATGAGGCCGTTGGACCGCGCACCATGGCTGTTGAATTTGTCTTCCCTCGATTTTGACGTTGAAGAATGAAGGATGCGAACCCGATAACCAGCCTGAACTCGTGGCATAGCCATCGGTATATACAACGCTAAGGGCAGACCAAGACCATATTGCAGTCGAAGCCACATTGGAGTCGGTGTTTTTTGGCGACCAGCATCCCCTGACGTCTCGACTCGTGCCACCGTGGTAGAGAAATGCCAGACCAGTGGAATTTTCCATGATTCAAACCGCCTTCGGTTTTCACCAAACCTTGCTCGACGCAGAGGCGTATCTGATTCGCGTTAATGCAGGTGGTGACTTCGCGGGCTCAGACATGGAATTGTCACCGGTGACCCGCGTCTCATTCCCGCCACGGAACCGTGTTCTGGTGTGGACAATAACGGCATCACGGGAAGAAGAGGGCGGCACGCACTGACCCTGAAACTGGCGAGCCCCAGCGCACTGGCTAGTGGAGACAAGTCTGGCTCATCTTTGGGGAAGGTGTGGCTTGTGTCAGCTAGCAGGGGCTGCGCTAGCACCCATATCCGATAAGATTCCCTCTGATCGGAGCATATATGTTCCGTGGCTAAACTACTTCAAAGATCAGGACGCGTTGCTAGAATGCATACAACTAGCCAATTAATAAAACACAACTGATGTCCCCTATATCTGATAATTAAAAGTTTCATTCGCTCAATTTGCATTATTTATCAATTAATCAGCTGTTGCTGAAACGATATAGGCTGTACATCAGTAACGATTATCTATATATTCCAATAGCTACAATAGCAACCGCATCGTCGACGGCCTCCGTCATTTACAAGGGACCCAAGGACTAGGATCGCTTTAAAAGCGAATTTTAATCTAAAGCGTGCGCGCTTGATATTTGGGATTATATTAATCCTAATCAGAATAATCCATAACCCGTTAGACCTACCAAACCCGATATAACCTTTTATCCAAAAAGAAGAATACGTCCCTAAACGCGAACCATTACTCCATTTACATCCTTATCCATATCTTTATTTTTTGGAAGAACCATCGAAGAGATCGATCTTACGGGCCACCCAACAAATACCCTAAAGATAACGACCGAAGGCAGACAAGCTTATATTTAAAACTTTACGACCTATATTTACGAAAACCGGAAGTACGAAACCTTTCGCAAAAGCGTTAACGACCTTACAAAATGGATCCTAGAATTAATATTTCCAACGATCAAAAAGATAAACCTTATCCCAGGAAAGAATTTACGGAAATGGTACGTTAGCCTAGCTGAATTAAGGAAGGTATACGACAGTAGGCTTTTAATTAATACCTAACGAAAATATCGAAAAAGATTAAAGCAGGCTTCGAGATTAGGAAAAAAGCTAAACGAATAAATTGTAAAATGGCAGGAAGTTATGGCCTAGGAATAGCGATACGGTATCCCAGAAACGAAGATAACGATCGTATAAGTTAACGACCTTTATATAGCAATAGTTCCTATTACTGGGGCATGGACGACAACTTTTTAAAGGATAAAAAAGGTTAAAATCGAAAATGGTACGATCAGTTACCAAGAAATAGCTGCTAACCTTTTAGATTATTAGGTTATAACCCAGGTACCGTTTACATTACGAAATATTAAGGTAACGTTTCCGACTTTCCATAGGGTTCCTGCAGACCCTTTTAATTAAAACGATCCTGATTAAAAAAAGACCAAGGATACTAACAATTAGCCACGAAGCAAGGCCTTTGGGAAAGGGCCGAAACGAGGCAGTCGTAAAGGTTTCCGAAAAGGCCGAAATAACAGCAGCAACAAACGGAAGCGTAAGGAATCCGATGTACAAGGGACTCGATATAGGGCGTATTTAAGCCCCCTACATAAATTACCATAATGCTATTATGCATTTTCCAATAAGGCTTCAGCAGATTTTAAGCCTGGATAAATAGTTACAAACCTAATCCAGGACCGAATTACTTCCGATTAATCCTTAAAAGAAAAGATTAACCGTTTATTAAAAGTTATAAAAAGGATCAATACCTAAGATACCGAATAATTCCTAAAGGGAATAAGGCGAATTCTAACGTGCTTTTTGATTATTAATTAACGCAATGCGATAAACGTCGCGCCTTACCCCTTAAGGAATTCAGCAATTTTGGATTTAGGGTTTACGATATACATCTTTAACCTTATTAGCAAGTTCCTTAACTTCAGACCGACCATACAAGGCGACGGGATGTACGTAAACAACAGTTTTGTCCCGATTAAAGGATATAAAAAAGTGGACGTATTATTTTAAAGCCCTAAAGGCCCAAAAGCGTTATATCTGTATAACGTGGCCCATTGCGAGAATTTCGCTTGCAACCTGGTTTCTTTCCGGCAGCTCCGAAAAAAGGGGTATTAGTAAGATAACCGAAAAACCAACAACTTTATTCGAAATAAATATAATCAAATGGTTGCTACGTTAATAAACAAGTTTAATCAGTTTGTTATCGAAGATATCAGCGTAACAGCTACCCATAAAGCCCTAGCAACTTACAGACGAAACGTCAACTTATATACAGCGAGACCACCACGAATCGGTAACGGTACGATTTAGCACCTAAGACTAGGACACCTAGGACCCGAAGTAATCGCCCAGTTGCAGTTTTATATAAGGGGAATCCGCCTGAAGGGTCCTATAACAGTCGAATGCCAAGTATGCGGCAAGGCGAAGGCCAAAAGGCTAATACGCCGCAAGCCGAAGGAGGGAGCTTCCCGATTAGGATAGCGAATCGCCATCGATTTTACAAACTTCGAAGAAAACCCTAAAGGATATAGATACGTTATGTTCGCCACCGACAGATATTCAGGTTTTATCTAGGACATCTACCTTAAAAATCGAAAGCAAGATATATTAATTACAACGTTCCGATACCTCCTAAGGATTTTAAGGAACCAGGACAAGGTTTCCCCATAGGTGATCGAATGCGATAACGAAATCTTGAAA
The DNA here is from genome assembly GCA_004155945.1 of Monosporascus sp. mg162. NCBI lineage: Eukaryota > Fungi > Ascomycota > Sordariomycetes > Xylariales > Monosporascus > Monosporascus sp. mg162. The sequence goes on along the minus strand of QJNY01000053.1, from coordinate 137,060 downwards.
AATTATCAACTTCGAGATATATTTTAATCGCTTCCTTTCAGTATCAGATTTAAGCCTTTAACACCGTATACCCAAGCCCAAAACGGGGGTGCAAAACGTTTAAGGGGTATAATTAAGGAAAAAGCGACTACGATACGAAATAACGCTAAGTTACCCTCGTTCCTAATCGCATACATCTTTAAAGCGGCAGTATACCTATATAACCGTACCCCTAAATACGCACTTTTTTGGCAAAGCCCATACAAAGTTTACTACATTTACCTGGCGTACAAAGACGGCGTTGCAGTACTTAATCGGAAGCCTTAGCAGGCCCACCTGCAAGTATATGGCTATATGGCCTATGTTATAATAACGGCCGCTATAAAGAAAGAATAAAAATTCCAAAAGCTAAATCTTAAAGCATGGATTGGGTTTTTCGTCGGTTACCGATTTACGAATATTTACGAAATCTGGAACCCATTAATTAACAAGGTTATCGCTATTCGAAACGTACTGTTTAACGAAAAAGCTACCTTTTTAGATAATATCAAAAACCTAAAAGACGACCTTTTGCACGTTATCGAAAAAAAGCTATAAAAGTTACTGCGACAAGTAAAATTACTTGATTAGGCCCATAGCTACCCAAATATACATATCCAGGGGAAAAATAAAAACCTAAACGGAATAATTCAGCTACCGGTTGGACAGAAAAGATAGTTCCAAAATGGCATAAGCGTTAAAGACGTACGGATTAGGGAAAAACAAGCTTGTTCGCATAAAACTAATTATCCTTATACGACCGCTATGTTCGAACCACTTCCGTCCTCTGGACCATTACCGCCGCCAGCGTCTGCTTTAATAACTGCTACGATTATTACGCCGGCGGAAAAAATAAAAACGACCTTAAGCTTTTATCGCGCTACTTAACCTAAAGTAACGGTAAAAAACGAAAGCGTTTTACAGGTTATAAACGTAAGCTCCCCGTATGTTCCGTACTATAAGGGTATTATTCGAAGCGATTATAAAATATAAAAAGCCGCATTTAATGCCGGACGCTTAATCTTTTCTACAAGTACGTACGATAACCGGCCGGTAAACTGCGGAAGTTTAAGGAAAATAATTACTTAAAGTACGCGCCATCCTAATCGGAAAAGCTTCGATACCTTATTATACAAAAGGACATTTAGGTTTAAAGACCGGATATATAGGTATAACTTACCGCCACCGCCGTAAGGCCATAAAAAGCTAAATATATACCTATTAAGAAAACTATTTCGTAAAGCCGAAAAGGCCTACTTATAAAGTTATAAGGAAATGTAATCTTGGAAAGTCGTTAATTAATTATTTGCTAAAAAAAAATTAGTTTTAAGGTATATATAAGTATATGTTTACAAGTTCGATAAATATAGCTGGTTATAAAAATATAAAGTACGTCTCGTCGTACGGGGCAATTAACAGCTTAAAAATGCTTATAGCAATATATATGCATTTACTTTAGCTAAAAAGTTATTTAAAACCTTAATAGCTATTACGGCAAGATTCGATTTGGAACTAAAGCAATATAACGCTATTAACGCTTTCGTCAACGCCCAACTACCTTATAAAGTATTTATAAAAACATCCCCAAAATACTTATATCGTAGCAAGATTTTCCTAATTAGGAAAGCATTATATAAATTAAAGAAATTACCTTTGCTTTAGTAAAAAGAATTTATTAAGATATTTAAAAATTTAAAACTTAACCCCGTTCCTTATAAACCCTATTACTTTATTCGTTAAAAAGTACTTATCTTCTTTTTTATAGATAATATCGTTACGGCGTACCGCAAGGAAAATTAAAACCTCGTCGATCAGGTAATCCAGCAAATACAGGAACGGTACACCCTTACGGAAGGTAAAAACTTGCAATAATTTCTCGGCATCGAAATAATAAAAGATAAAGTTGAAAAAAAAATTTAATTTTCTTAATCCGACTTTATAAATAAGCTGGTTAACTTAATTCCAAAAGAAAATTTAAATAACCTTCCAGATACATTAATAACGGGCGTCGAGTTATTGCCAAATCCTAATTTGGCCTATCTAAAATTTGTTAACAGATACCAAAAAAAAATCGGTTCTATCCTGTACATAATAATTAATACGCAACCTAATATAGCTTTTGCGGTATTTCGATTTACCCGATTTAACTTAAACCCAAGCAACGTATATCATAAAATAACTGATCGAGTTATATTATACCTAATCGGAATTAAAATACTGACGTTGCAGTTCGGAAGTAAAAATTCGTTGGATATTTAAAATAACGCTTTTTTTGCGGATAATACAATCGATCGAAAAAGTTTTTAAGTTTACGTAATAAGGCTATTTGGAAAAGTGATAGGATAACGGGCGAATAAGCAAGATATAGTAATTACTTTTACAACAGAAGCGGAATTATTGTTCTTTGCGTAGGCCGCAAAAAAGGCCTTATTTAGCTTTCGATTAATCAAAGAATTGGGAGTTACCTTAAATGCAGGACCGTTAAATATGTAGTATAACAACCAGCAGACCATACGGCTCATTAACGCCGATATCGCCCTGCTACAGACAAAGTTACGGCATGTGGATATATATAACCATTAGCTACGGGAAGCCGTAAAAAGGAACTTAATTAAAGTGGATTATACACCTATTGGCGATATGCTGGCCGATGGACTAACTAAGGCCCTGATACGCGAACCCTTTAAACGCTTTAAAAAGCAGCTAGGATTAGTAGACATTGCGGAAGCTTTCGATTAGCGGAGGAATACCCTGCGAGTGATCACAGATGAGGAATTGGCTGATTAGGAGGATGCAATCGCTGAAGGAGAGGCAGAATGGAAAGCTGTGGCTTTAGGAAGCGAAGAAATGTGAGGATCAACGCCGTGAATACTTTAAGGCGTTGAGGGGGTGTGTCAGCTAGCAGGGGCTGCGCTAGCACCCATATCCGATAAGATTCCCTTTGATCGGAGCATATATGTTCCGTAGCTAGACTACTTCAAAGATCAGGACGCGTTGCTAGAATGCATGCAACTAGCCAATTAATAAAACACAACTGATGTCCCCTATATCTGACAGCTTGCGAACAAGATTCGCAATAGATGATCATAACCTATTTCGGAGAATAGCCAAGGAACCCGAAGTTCCAGAACCAGCGTAGTGAGAACTGCTACCAGTATCGGTAAGTGGGGCTACTAGTAGATACTGACAGTTACTGTCAGATATCTGCTTAGGGGCGACAAGGCGTTAGTGCTATCAATTTTCCTGAATGTGTTAGGCCTAAAAGGGAATCCAACGAGCGCTAAAGCCTACTGTAGCCCCGTAAAAGGCTCACTTAAGCATTGCCTACGGAAGCTGATTGGGTCAATTTTGTCGAATAAAAAAAGAGTACCACCCGCCTTTAGAAAAATTGTTAAAGCTAACGCTTTGTCACCCCTAAGCAGGTAGAGGATATAAGTTGTCAGATACTACGTACGATGGGTAAATAAATTGACCCAGTTAGGTCGCTACGCTAACCTCCTTAATAGCCCCACCTCAGCTAACTACTTTTTTATTAGCGAATTGCCATACAAAGTAAGTATCCTACAGAGCCATTACTACTATTTTGTATGATAACCGTTAGCAGCAATAACGTCAGCACACCGTTGAGGCATAGAAGCTAATAACTCGCGAAGCTATTCTTCTAGAGAGCGCGGCGACGTCCTAAACGGGAGAAAGGTTCGGCTGATTTCGCTGTAACGGCCCTTCGTATTTGGACCTCCAAATAACCGTTAATTTTGTGAATTCCTTTGGTATTATAACGGCCATGGTAATATAAAGTACGGCAACGTTGCTGTTCAGCAGTAGTTAGCTGAGAAGTATGTACGTTTTTTGGTCGGTTCATCGTCCAAATTATCGCGAAAATTGGCTAGATAGCTTCATTTCCAGACGCGTTCGGCGTTGTTTTTTTAATGCAGTACTTCTGGCAATAGTTAAAGGATTAGTCTGGACAGCTTATACCTAAATTTGTATGACATTGTGTCTGGCGCGCCCCATGGATACTTACTTGATAGGGTAGTTTTATTTCGGCCTGACACCAAGTATAGAGAACCTTAGTTGTGTTATATCGAGTTCTAGCTCGGAAGGAGTAGAGAAAAGCTCTGGGGAAGTAGAGCCACTTTTTGTAGAAAGTAGATAGCGCAGGCTTCGGAAAAACTTGAAATAAAATAAAATAAGTTGTTATTTACTTAAAAATTATAAAATATTTTTTTATTTTTTATTTTTAATTCATAATAATCCGAAAATTATTAAATATTATATAACGTCTCACACTATTAAACTGTTTAATTTTTTAACTATTCCTAAGTATTCAACTTTAATTGCCCATTTTCAACACCAATAATATGGAACGGCTTACTAAAGAAGCGAAAATGAACCTAGCCGTTCAGGTTAAGAAATGAGATCCGAAACTTAGTCATACGGAACTTAATTCTATATATGAAGTTACTTAAATAATCTTAAAGGCCTGATATTCCGATAAACGCGCTCGAACCGATATTCTTCCTCCTAGACAGAGATTGACGCCGACCCAAAAAAATCGATTGTCAACCGAATCCTCAACCTAAATACGCGAACATTTCCTGTCCGGCTTCAGTACGTTGAAGATATGGCGAATCTATTACTTGCCTAACGTATTATAGAACGCGTTGGAATTAACTGGGCGTTGAGATTTGTTAAACGGCAAAAAAAAACTTTAAACGCGTTTAAATTGGAAGATCGATCATTAACGGGTCCTATACGAGAATCCAGAAATATTTCGTAAGTAATTCGAGCTTGTTCGGACTATTATCGCAAAATACGGCATTACAAAGAGGATATTTACAACTTCGACGAGATAGGATTTTTGATAAGGCTTTTAATAGTAACGGGCATAGTAATTATTAGTGCTAAAAGACGTAAAAAACCTAGATAAGCGTAACAAGAGAATAAAGAATAAGTTACAGTTATCTAGGTTATTAATTTCTAAGTTTGGGCTATGCCGTTATTTGTTATTATAGTAGAAAAAAATTATTTTGGATCCTGGTACCGCGATAACTTATTGCTAGCAGCCGATTAAAAAATTGCATTAAGTGACAATGGCTAGATAACAAATAAATTGGGTTTCGAATAGCTCCAGCATTTTGACAAATAAGTTCGGACGCGTACGAAAGGTTCGAAACGATTTTTTATCCTCGACGGCCATAAAAGTTACCATTTGATAGAATTCGAAGAATACTGCGCCAATAATAACATTATTACGGTTTGTACTGAATTGGGACGGGGAGACTCAGTTCCGGTCAGAGCATTTTTGGGGGCGGTGTTATAATAGAATAGCCGAGTGTAGCGGTAATAAAGGCAAATAAAAACACTGTATTTGGGTCCGTGTTGAACCAGACTTTAGAATAGATATGAGTGTGTGTTGTATAACTGATAACTGATAATGAACATGTTTCGGGATTGCGCCCGGCGGAAAGAGCTCTTAGAAATACATATGTTGAGCTGATTAACTGATCAGCCAAGCTATGCCCCCTGGCCCGGCACCTTGTATATTTTAACTCTTTTTTTTTCGAGATAAGATTGTTCTTAATCTATTTTGAAAAACAAATGAAAACATAACGTAACCAATTCCTAACGTCATGGATTATATATAAAACTTATTAATTAATCTGATTAGCGCTTGCGCGGATTATCCTTTATCATCCTTAACTTAGGACTTCGTCCTCGACGTCTAGCCAAATCCTCTTTTTGCTTGGCCCTTTCCTGTTCCTTTTAAGCCCTATCCTTTGGTTTCTCTGTACTAATTATTAATTTGTACCTAGCACAACCTAGCCATCCTTTTAAAAAAATATGGTTTAAGTTTTTGCCCGGTACTCTCGCATATATTTTAACCTATTTATACGGCGTAACATATTTACCTTATACTATAGCTATTGCTCGCTAATTACCAACTTTCGGTCGGGGCTTGTACTTTATTTCGAATGGTAGTTTCGTAAATATTAAATTAGGACGTATAGCTTTAAATGTCGATAAGGCTATCTAAATTAATAAGGAAGGGGGCATTAATATTGGAAATGATCGTACTAATAATTATTAAAATTAATTAAGACGTGGCTTTAGTTAACGTCGTTTACCATAAAATAGTTAAACAGATTAATCAAAATCTGGCTTATCATAATTTTTTTCAGTTAATAAGGACGGAAAGTTTCCTGAATATTCTTTTACGTTTCTTTTAGCGTTTTTATTTTTTAATTTTAGGTTCAGAAATACTTTAATCATATCGGCAATGCTGTTCTTTATTCGATACTTACCAAATCCTATTCCTTCGGTTATAATTCTGTTTTTGTATTTTGCAAGGTTGCAGGTAATAATATAAAAGATATAAGCAATCCATAATCTAAAAATATAATATCTGGTTTAGGTAAATATCTTAACGATTACTACGCCAACAGGCAGATTGTTAAGCCGTAATTTTCTTTATGCTTTTCGGTACAGTTCAAGTAATAACTGGGTACGATTTTCGGTAACATAAATGTCGAATATTAATACCAAACGCTTTAATCGGTCGTATAATATAACAATTCAATACCCTATTAAACCTTTATCTGTTGAAACTTTGGTTTAGGCAACAAATTATATATATTTAACGTTATTAGTACTAATCGCTTCCTGGGTTTTATTAGGGATTAGTCTGGATTTGCTATATAAAATTATTCGTCTAGCTTTTAGAATAACGGCGATAATTTTTAAAGGTACGTTCTAAACGATTATTTGGATAAAAGTAATAACATTTTCAAAACGTAAATAAGTTTTATTTTAAACGATTATAAAGGTTTACTAAAAGTATTTAACTTTTTTGTTACTTTATTATTTTATTAACTAATATAGTAACAGGTTAATGTTTCTTTATAAACGTTAACCATTAATAGTTCTTGGGTATATAGGAATAAGCCGATCAAAACGAATTTAAGACGCAACTGTTTTTACGAAGTAAGGGATAAAATTATTATTGTATATCTTTTTAAGGAATTATAGCATGTTATCTTTTTCCTATACAGGTACATTAACCGATTATGCAAACTTTTCAAAATCCGAAGTATTTAACTTTTTAAAGCTTTCGCCTTTATTTTATATAATACGCTTCTTAAATTACGATATAATAACTAAGAATATATTAATTAATATGCTTAAGTATGGTATTGGATAACTTGGAGCTAATAATAGTAACTAGGGATAATATGTAATATATATATATAAGTATATTGGTATAAATGTAAGTACTATATAGGTATCAAGATATAATTGTTATATAGGTGCAGAAATTCGCTAAAATCTGCCAGTAATTTATACGTCCAACTAATTAAATGCATTTAGGGCTAATATATCGAATTTTTGCAAATAAAACGTATGCGCCGAAGATCTTAAAAAATTTCATCCGAAGTTATATAAAAAGGTGCCATCGTCGTCGCTTTCTTTAATCAGGTATATGTATTCATTTTCGCACCTATACTTCTTTTACAGCTTTTCTGCAATACCATTTTAACTTTTTCCTCCAGATCTAATATATATCTAAATACATATATAATTATTCTCGTTGTACTAATTAATACCATTATAAGTTCTCGTCAGCCGTTAGATTTACGCAGTTCCTAAGATTTTCGCGGAAATATAAATCCAAGTAATCTTATCCATGCTATAAAAAAATCGTCTATTAAAAAAGTTTGGTCCAGATATTAAACCTTTAAATCCTAATACCAAAAACCCTATCGATCCCAAGGTTAAGGCAAATATCAATATGCTAAACCAAATTTTTAATTATCGTCGTAAGATATTGGCGGTATCAAACTCGTCCATATTCTCCAAACTATCAACTTATCGTATCGATAAGCTTTTAGGTAATATTTAGGATTTAAAATTTCTATATAATCCTGATAACGTTCAAAAGTTACAAAACCTAATATATCGCTAAGCACTTATTCTTAACTTTACCCCCATTTTCCAATATAAATTCCGCAACATAAATCTTAATCAAAACAATCTGCTACTAAAAACACCAGTCATAAATAATCCACTACTTTTGAAACCTTAACCGATACGATATGTACTTCTTTTAATAAAAATAACTAATACAACTCCAAAGCCTAATCTAATCCTTAATATCGTTAAACAGATAATCGGTAGTCGACGATTAGTATCGGCTATCCCTATTCCCATTAACATATCGATACCTCGTAACAGTTCTATCGCCAGGTCTTTATCAACGGCTTCGACAATCCCAGTACGTCCGGCAAATCCTCGCATCACTAATCGGATTCCTGGGCCTTATATTAACATTAAGACGTCACGTCTTCGCCGCATTTATCTCGATAATAATCAGGACATAACCAGATTCTAGAATAATAATAACATCATATACCACATTACTTTCAAGCATATCGAAATAAATACTAAGTTTTTCCTATAACTTCGTTAATAAAATCCGCTAATTAATATAAATGCTTAAAGCTATATCCATTAACGTTATTGGTAATTTAACTACTGGTCGATACTTGCAATAACAAATCGAAAGTAAAAGCTTTTAAGCGGCCGCAAATACCCAGTCCAATATAATTAAGTACTTCCAGTTAATGGAAAACTTAATAGCTTATCCAATACACGTCGAAATTTATCGAGCTAATCTTATAGGTTATTTTATAGTTACTTTTGCTAAAGATCCCAAATATATCATTAATGTATTCATTTAAACATTCGGTATATCTAACCTGGTACCTTACGAACTTTGCGAAAAATAATATATAACATGGGAATATTTTAATCAGTACTGAATATATCTATTCTTTAAGTATTAATCAATTCCTAGCTTTTTTAACGCAACCTACAATAACTATATCGGTTTTATCGAAAGGTATAATTATACCTTCCGGAACGAACGGTTTAAAATATTCAAAGCCAGCTTGTTACGATTACCACGAATCAAAAAAAACATGCGCGCAAAAACTTATTCCATCATTAAAACATTCGATAAAGATAAACTTCGAAACAAAGTAAAAAAATATATTATTAATCCTCGGTTTCAGACGAATATAGCCGGACGCATTAATTATAAGTAAAGCATAATGGTTGTCGTATAAGGTATCGATAAGCGGAACGGTAAAAAAATTTAAAGGAACTATTATACTTTAATTTCTCGCAATTAATCGTATTAATCTCTTCCGTTTTCCTAATCGTATCGTCTTTATCGTATCGCTATCGTCTATAACCGTATAACTTTTAAATCGGCTACTTAATATCTGTACTTTAATATTTATTCTTACAAGTTTTAAAGGTTTAAGTTACCAATTTTCAGATAACTCGATATTCGCAATATCCGAAATATTTAATATCGTATTACTAAGTTAATCAGAAAATGGTTCCGTTTAATCGTTTTTTTATAAATCAATTAACTCCTAATATCTTTTCTTATCTTTTACAAATTGCTTTAATTTATTAGTAAAAAAAGTACCCTGCAATTTCGTCCTATTAATTTTTTTTCAAACAGTAAATACTTAAACCAATAATATCATTAATCAAATACGAGCCAATCTAATAATACTTCAGCTTTATATCTTTAAATATATTTATATATCGTAACAGATCATACAATAATACAAAATCGTCCATTTTTAAAGATTTATTTTTTATTTTATTTTTATTGATCTTATTTGCCAGTTTAACTACTTTACGGTATTATTTAATAAGTACCTTAATAACCCTGGCCACAATTTCGGGTTTTTTCTTTAAAACCCGGATTCTTTACATAATCAAATCTTTTTTTCACCATATCTAAGTGCCAAGTTATAATTCTCTATATCAGCAGGACCGTTTCGATTGGTAAAAACGCTTTCTGTCCGTATAGTAATTCATAAGGGCTAAGGCCATAACTTTTCATAATGGTATTGTCGGCGAAGACCATCTTAGGCAAAAGCTTAACCCATTCTTTGCCAATCCTATTCGTCGCTTTCATCAGAGCTTTGACGATCGGGACGTATCCTTTTTCGACCAGGCCTTATCGCCAGGCTGCATATGCGGCATTAACTTTCCTCTTAATCCCTAATACGTCGCCGGCTTTAATAATCTCGCCCTTATTCTTAAAGCCTCCGTTAATCTTAATCTTAATCGGAACACCATATCGATAAAAAAACGTACTTATCCAAAAACTTTTTAATCGTTATTAACGTAACTAATTATAAGGCTTTAGCTTTTAAATAATCGGATAATTCGTACTTAACTTCGACCGTAACTTTGCAACTATCGTTATTAGGCATAAACTAAACATCGATCACCTAAATAACTATTATGTCAATTAGCTGCGAAAATTTATGGCCCTTTTCGAAACGTCGATCGATTACTTTCTAACACTTAATATACGCAAACATTATCTCTCGAACATGGCCAAATATGTTACGTTAATAATACAAAGCTACTATACAACGATAAGTCAAATCTCGTCCCTTATAATCACAATCTTCATAATATTACCTAATTACCGCGAATCGCTTTTGTTCGATATTAACTATTCGCCGGCTGCCGTATTTTTTATGTACCTTATACTAAAAAATACCGTTTTAAATAAAATAATTTAACGTTTCGAATTTGAAAGCATTTTTCTTCCTTTTTAAAGCATTATCGCATTAATCAAAAAGATTTAATATCGTCAAAAACCTAACGTATTTTTGCAACTTTTTAAATTAATTACCGATAAAGGTCTTTGTCGCCGATCCGTATCAATAAATATAAAAGTTATGCTAATTAAAATAAGATTAAACCGAATAATATTAAACTAAACATTAATAAAGTTATTAACTTTTCCTTTTTATTAATTATACAACGCGTTGAAAGCTTTAGGTAGCTTTCGAAATAAACCGTCCGCTATTATATTTTTTTTGCCGAAAATATATTTAATTTCGAAATCGAATATTTTTATCTAAACAACCTAACGAATAATTATAGGACTAAGTAAAAAGTTTAAAAAATTATTAATCTAAGCTCCTAGAATTTTAACGTTAATTTTTAATACAAATCGGACTTTATAAATATAATTCTGGAATTTCTTTAAAATCTTAAAAATAATTAAATATTCCAATTTACCAACGTCGTAATTTAATTTAATACCTTTTCAGGTACCACTTTTAAAACGGGCGGGATGCTTTACTTTGTTAATTAATTAATCCAAAACACCTTTAAAACCTTTTTTATTTACGTTTATTCTTATAATAATTTTTCCAATATTAAGATTATAATCTAACCTCGGACCCCACCTAATGCATGACCCTAGCAATGCATAAGATATTTATCAACAACAACAACCACCCTTGTTACCTTTATTCTGCGATATTTTAACAACTTTTTAATTAATTGATTTCGGGTAAAGATGATTGATTTAGATCGTGAGCGTAGAATATGGGACGCTAAGAATTTTGTTTCGGAAGGTGGTTTTGAGACTTTAGCGAGCGGGGAATTCGAGATACCTTAGTTAACCCTGTCGCGCCGTATTTATGGCATTAAATCGCGTTCCGAAGTCCAAAGTAACGCGCGTAAGCTTTTGGACGCGGAAGAGCAGAAGTTCGTTGACTGGATATTGCTTGAAGAAGTATGCAGTTGCGCCCCGACGAAGAAACAGGTCCGTTAAATGGCCGAAGCGTTATTAGGTCCGGAAGAGGCTATCGAGAAGTACTAGATTGATCGCTTTATCGGACGTTACGATAAGATATATACGAAGAAAGGATAAGTTATGTTTCGAAAGCGCCTCGAGGTATGCGATTGTAACGAAATCCACGAGTTTTTTCCTTTTATAGCCTAAATCCGAACTAAATATAACATTTAGCCTGCGAACGAGTATAATATAAATGAAACGGGCGTTTAAAAGGGGGAACAAGCCGATGGAACGGTCGTGGGAAGTTCGGAAACAGCCCGTACGAAGCTTGGAAAGTTGAGAGTAACGTTATAGGTTTTTATTATCGAATATATCGGCTTTATATACGGAAAAGGTACGGCCGTATATATCTTTAATGGCTTTACCGTATAAAAGTAGTGGTTTCCCGACGATATTTAAAAGCTGAATATATATTAACTTTGAAAGGGTGGATTAATAACGTTGTTGCGTTGGAATGGTTAAAATCCATTTTCTTTCCCGAAATTAAGTCGCGTTTTTATTATGAATGGCGATTACTTATCTTAAATAGTTATATTATTTACGTATTTTTTGCTTTTATGTGGAAATGTATAAAGAACAAGGTCGCTTTTGTATATTTGCTACCTTATTCGAATGCTGACTTTTAGTTATTCGACGTTTCCGTTTTTTCCGTTTTTAAAAAGGAATATTGCAGGGCGTTGCGCGAGGCCGGCGAAGTTTTCGTGACTGCCTTTTAATATAAGCGCCGTATGTTAGAAGCATATCGTGAGGCCGTAGAGATCGCTTTTACCGATAAGACCATTAAAGCCGGATGGCGTTATACCGGTATACTTTTTTTTAGGCTCGAAACGGTGTTGAAGGATCCCGAGATAGTACTTCAGCCGGTTTTTGAACCGAAAATATCTCCGGAAGAGGTGATTATAATTCGTAACGAAGTCCTTTATATTTTTTATAGGGTTAAGGAATTACGGAAAAGTATGCGCACGGCCGTACGTAATTATGCGAAGGTATTTCGCGATATACGGGGTGTAGTAACTAAAGCGGTTAAGGGATTTGACGATTTTAATACCGAAAATATAACGCTTCGTTACGAAAATCGCAATCTGCGAGCGAAACTCGAGAAATACGAACGTTCCAAACGTTAAACAGTTGCTAAGTAGCCGAATAAGATTTTTGCGAATTTAGCAGATATTAGATTGGCTAAGGACAAAGTAATTAAGCGTTTAAAGCCTATGAAAGCTGGCGATTAAGTTATAATTAACAGTTATATTAAAAAGCAACCTGTTAAGAAACGGCAGCGCAATTCTAAATAGCTTAGATGGTTTCATTTTATTATGAAATACGTTTTTGCGTTGTTAAACGACTTCTGAATGTGTAGGTTACTATCAATTTGTATGTGTTTTGCTTATGCATTGCTAGGGTTATGCATTAGGTGGGGTCCGAGGTTAAAGTAATCAAAATCGGGGCAATAATAATCGTTTTTTTAACGCGTTGTATTACGCAATCCTAATCGGGGCTTTAAATAAAAAGTTAATTCTTCTAGAATAAACGTATAAAAAGCTTTATTTTAATGGCAAAATACGTAATAAATATTCGATAATAAACGACAATACCTAGGAAAGTTTTAACCTTCGAAACGTTTTTATATAGCTAAAATTTTAGGATTTTTTTTACCTTAGCTGTGTCTGGTTACCGCCCATTCGTTCCGCAAATAAATCGAACTATAACGGTTATTTCTTAACACCATTAAAGCTTTTTCATTTTAATCGTCGTACCAGCAAGTTCGCAGTTAAAAAAGGTCTTATCTATGTTGACGATATGCTCATAAACGAATCGCCGAATTCCGGGGAAGATTTTTTCGTTATTATATCTAGTTTTTAAGCCTTTAACCCTAACGTTATCAACGAATGACCGGGCTATATCGAGCATCAAATCGTCTAAAATCCTCCCAACTATTCGGCAAAAATAAGCCACAAAGTTAATAAACCCTTAAAACATAGTAATATACCTCAGAAATTTTAACGGTATCGGGAAAATAATAAGATCTTTGCTGGTTAAAATCAAAGTAACCTAATTATAACCTAAAAAAAAGTCCACCAAAGTAACTAAAAAGCATATAATAAAATCCGCAGAAAATTTGTTGCAGTTATCCGATATAAAGATATTTCGCAAAATAACAGCATTTAATTTAGTCGTAAAATTAATTAGTCGGAAACCATTATTTTTCTTTTCGACTAGGAATTAAGCATTCTTATATATAACATAAAACTGTTCGAAAATGCCTCGTTAAACACGTACTTTTAATACTTTGATCAGTTTATCTTTGATGCTCGCCGGCACTGTTATGCCCTTAGCTTGCCATACCTTATAAAAGATCGTTCGAATTTTATACTCTAATGCAGCACTTAATTTAATTCTGCTATATTCCTTTTAATCCTAAGCTAAAGCTGCTTTTTTATAAAAACTCATCTCCTTAAAAAAGGCTTTCTTTACGCGGGTAAACTTATTTTCCAATTAATCGAAAACTTCGTCGGCGCGTTCCTTTATAAGTCGTGTTCCTGGGGGCATGGTGGTAAATTTAGGAAATAAAGCAGCTAAGAGTATACCAAGCTTATCGGATTTTCGCCATTTTAATTAATAACTTGCTAAACGTTTTCGAATTTTTTAGTCTTTTAATTCGGGTTTCCAAAAGGTATTAATCCATTAAAGGGTGCATCGTCGACAAGGATTACCTTCTTCCACTTAGATTTATATATCGTATTAATTTGAACGGTCCGATTATTATTAATTTTCTGTTACATTTCGTCTTACAATATTCCATATAAAGTATACGCCAGTTCCTTATCGCTAAACTGGCTTAAGATTTTATTTCCGGGTTCTAACTTATTATTAATAGCTTCCTGTATAATTTTCGCGTTTTAATTAACGTAGGTATCATTAACCGAAAAAATATAGAGGTTTATAACTTGCTTATTTATTCTTTCGTTCGTAAACCTGCTTTCGCTAGTAAAACTGCCCATTGTTTTACCGGCTGCTCTTTTTTAGGCTTTTCGTCAGTATGAATATTACGCGTAACTCGTTCTGCAAAAACCAAAAGGATAATGATTTTCGACGGACGAAACTTTAGAGTTCCTTTTATTACGTCCGGATCTATATTAAACGTTATCTTCGATTTGATTATAAAATTTAATCCCAGGATTAATAACTGCGTAACGTAATAATTATTAACGACAAACAAAAAAAAATAGTGTTTAATCGGCCAGCTAGCTAAACGGAAACCTCGATAATGCCTTCGAATAAAGTCCTTTCCTAAGAATTAAAGCCCAAAAACGATAAGCGAGTTTGTTACATAGCTAGTCCATGTCGCTTAACGTACGACGCAACTATAACGTTCGATTCGGCTTTAATATTAATAACTTTACTAATCAGGTCTTTGCTATTTCCGTAACCTACTTTAACAGCTAGTCTAAACAAAGGGGTAATATATTTAGCTAAACTGCATTATTAAATCGATAAAACTTTAAAATATTTTTTTTTTTTTGGCTTTTTACTTTATAATCGATATCCATAATAAGGATCCTAACGGGTTTTTTTGCTTCTGGGATTTCTAATTTTCGCATTTCGGCTTCGGTTATCTTAATCGTTTCCTTATTTTTACGATTAAGTACCTCCAAAGTTTTAACGGCCCTAAAATTCTTAATAGTTTTTCCGAAATTTAAGCAAATTTCGATTAATTCGGACTAAATAATTTCAAACTTTCTTTTAAAGCTTTTCCGGATCTTTTTCTCCTAGAATGTAACTATATACTTATCGATTAGGCCTTTATAAATAAAAGTATCATCTGTTTAAATAATATTATTTATCTAAAATGTATTAGTATTTATCTGGAAAATATTATTTATTTAAACGCCGATTTCTATATTATAAAACAAAAGTCCCTCGTACATTAGTTCGTAGTCGTTAATCTCGTACTTAATTTTATTCTTTTTTATACCTCCAGATTCCTTTTCTTTATCCTTAAAACGTTTAACTATTATAACGCTAATAAGCATAATCGGCTGATCAAAGTCGTTGATTTCCAGGGCTTTAATTTCCTCCAGATAACAGGTACCTTTGCTTTCGACGGGGTTACCCCATAGCCATTTACGTAATAGTATCTTTTTGTTATGGCCAAAGGCTTTGGCTCGATTGACAGACGGTCGGAGGTTGTGGGACATATCTCCGATGTGGGCCTCAAATTACATAATTGGCTCAAACCAGCTTAATATGTTTGATTGGATTAATAAGGGCTTGGCGCCTTAAGCCGGTTAAGCTAGGATAATGGCTTAAGGGGGCTTAATGAACTTAAAAGAAGTCGCTTACTGTAATTAGGTTTAAGCCGGTTTAAATCTATTAAGTTAAGACTAGTATATATACATTTATTATTTCCTATAGTTTAGGTTAAATAATACCAGCTTGCAATAATAATTGGTTACTTAGATTTATATCTGCTATTACTAAACGTAATTATCGCTTTATTACTTAGACTTTTACGATATTATTGCCAATATAAACCGTAAGATTAGGTTTAATAGTTAGTTAAACCTATAGCCGTTATACGTTGCAATCTTTTGTTTAGTAATACCGTTAAACTTTAAGCAATATTTAATACTGTTAAGATGTCGACCAGCGCTGAAGCCACCGTTCTTACCTTTACCTAACAGTTGCAAGAACGTATTTAGCAGCTTAAGGCTTATATCCAGCAACTTATTGCCTAAGCTATTATTACCTTAGTCAATTTGGTATTAACAGCCGTTATCCCAAAACTAAAAATCAAAAAACCCAAACCTTACGATGGTACAGAAAGCGTTTAAGGTTTTTTAACCAAAGCTAAAATATATTTACGATTGGAAAAAATCGAAGGCAACGCCGATAGAATCCTTGTTATTATAAAATTTCTTAAAAAGGACGCTTTAAATTAGTTCGAGCTTATCCTGCGAAATTTCCTGGAAAATGCGGAAAACGACCAAGAAATAATTACTAAAAGATTTTCGAAAGTTACGTTAATTTCGAACAAAAACTTAAGGATAACTTCGATAACCTGGATGTAAAACGAAAGGCTGCATAAAACCTTTTACAGCTTAAACAAAAAAGACCAGCTTCTAAATATGCCGTCCAATTTAAGAACCTTATGTCTAAGGCAGGATGGGTCGACGATGAAGACGATACCTTAATCGACGTTTTCTATAAAAAACTAAAAGATAATATAAAAAACGAAATCATCAAAATCGAACGATTTAGCACATTCGATAAATACATCGCTAAAGCTATAAAGATCGATAATCGACAGTTTAAACAACAATAAAAACGACGCGGATAGTTCGCTTTACGGTTTAAATTCTAAGAAGCTAATTAAGGTCGAAAACGCCTTACGCCTTTTACCTTTTATAAAACGTAACTAGGGCTTATGGAATTAAGGGCTATCCAATCGAAAAAAAAGTTCATTACCTGCTATAACTGCGGTAAGCCCGGACATATTGCGCGAAAATGCAAAAGCCCGAAAAAGGTACATTAAGTTCCAATTCCCGAAAATCAACATAAAAAGGAACCTGGCGACAGAAAAACGATTAACATAATCCGCGCCAAAAATAACAATAACCCTTTATCTAAAGTACGACAGGGAATAAGAAAAGTTAAAAAGCTAGCTTAAGCAAGCGTTAAAAAGGCCAAAGAAGTTAAAATTATTGGATTTACTGTTACCTAATAGCTATAGGAATACAAAGGATGGAAAAAACTAAGCGACGATAAGCCATTTACCCGTACATAGCAAAAACGGCAACAAAAAAACAACCAGTTAGTATTTGACGTATGGCTGAAGAAATACCGAAAATGGGACGAAAATCTGTACCCAGGAAAACCCGATCGGCACGGAAAGCTTTACGCGGTTAGCTGTCGACGGCCGCAATGCGAGGTATACGAAAACGAAAAAAAAATATATTGTACGACGAATTATGCGTATATGGCGATAAGGCTTCGATTTCAAAAATCGAACTAGAAGCGATTTTAGGGATTAAAGGTAGTATCGCCATATACGAAAAACCGTAACGATGGAAGAGATCGACGAGCTAGCAGCAACTAAAAGCTAACTAAAAGGAAAATATTACCTTGTATATAAACCTTAATACTATTACGAATAATGCGATTACCAAACGCAAAAAGAACTAATCCAAAAAATAATGGAAAAGCACTGCCAGAAAATGATTACCGATTTACGGATCCAGTTAGCCTTTACGGAAAACCCAGAAAAGCAATTAGTTATATAGGAAAAGATTCGCTTCTTTTCGAACTGGAAAACCCTAAAGCTAGAATATATTACCAGAAAAACGTTTTAAAATTAAGTGGAATACTTAACGGTAACGCTACGCCGACAAGAATAGCAGTTAAAATAAATCCAAAACGAAAATAAAAGATTTAAAGAAAAATGTTAGCAATTCGAGAATAGCCCAAAAGATTTAAGCTACTTATAATGGGGCTTCAGGCTGGCAAAAAAAACGAAAGTAAACAATAATACCTTAAAAAGGCTTTAAATACAATGCGAACAGTACGAAAAAAACCTATAACGGTATAAGTACGAATTAAAAATAAGCGATATACCGCATTTATGGATTACGGCGTAACAAAAGGTAATTATATCGCCCTAAAAGAAATTAACGAGTTATAGCTACTATAAAAAAAATAAAAAATATCTTTATAAAGTCGAGAACGCCGAAGGTTAAATATTTAACTACGACGATAAATAAGTTCAATATAAGATTAATTACCTTAAAACCTTTGTCGAAAAGAAAAGATAAATTATTAGTTTCGACGTTATCGCTATCGAAAACTTGGATTTAATTTTAAGCTTACTATGGTTAAAACAACATAACCCGGCCATTAATTAAAAAACTTGCGAAATAAATTACGATTTATTTTCCAACGATAAGCCAAACGACGAAAAATTTTAATATTCGATCGATAAAATAAACGAATGCAGGTATAAAAAAACGGCAAAAACCTTATTACCAAAAGTAATACGGCATATCTAAAAAAAAAGGGCATAACCGAAAAATACGATATATTATTGCTAATCTTAAAACAAAATTTAAGCAAATTAATAACGATTTAAAACGACCGCCCGAAAAGTTATTAAAATAAATAGCTAAAGTACTTTTACAATATTACAAATTCGACAAGTTATTTAGTAAAGAATTTAATACCAAATTGCTAAAATATAATAAATAAAATTACGAAATAATTTTTAAAAATAGCAAAAGTACCGCCTTTTATCCGATTTACAACCTAAACCACGCGGAATTGCATGTATTACGTGATTACCTCGAAAATAAGCTTCGAAAAGGATAAATTCGACGTTTTAAATTACCAGCCGGATACTTTATATTTTTCGTACCGAAAAAAGGAGGAAAGTTTCGATTAATAGTGGATTATCGACAACTTAACGATATTACCATTAAAAATGAAACGCCGTTACTACTAATCATTAAAATAAAAAATCGCCTGTACGAAGCAAAATAGTTTATAACTATCGATTTTCGAAATAGCTATAATATAATTCGGATTAAAAAATACGAATAAAAAATAACTTTTAAAACGAAATATGGCTTATACGAATACTTAATTACCTTTATAAAATTAACTAACGTACCAACAACCTTTTAACAAATAATAAATTATGTCCTAAAAAAATACCTGGATATTTTTGTTATCTACTACCTCGACAATATTCTTATTTATTTAAAAACGGAAAAGAAATACGAAAAACACGTTTATTAGGTTTTACAGGCGCTATAAAACGCTAAACTTTTAATTAATATTAAAAAAAGCCATTTTTACTAGCAAAAAGTCGAATTCCTAAAATATATTATTACGCTAAAACAAATTCGCATAAACCTTAAGAAGTTATCAGCAATTAAGAATTAAGCATAACTTATTAACATTAAAAAAATACAAGTATTCCTTAAATTCGCTAATTATTACCGACGATTTATACGCAATTTTAGCAAAATAGCTATGCTATTAACGGAACTTATTAAAAAGGATAAACTATTTAAATAAACTCTAAAAAAAGAAATAACTTTCCAGTAAATCAAAAACGCTTTTATTAGTAAACCGGTATTAATTATATACAACCTAAAACGACCAGTTAAACTAAAAATCGATACTTCGGATTACGCCTTAAAAGCTATAATTAAATATCGAAACGATTAGAAAAACTTTACCCGATTGCATTTTATTCCTATAAGTTATATAAAGTAAAATTAAATTACCCTATGTACGATAAAAAGTTCCTAACTATTATCAACGCCTTTAAGGAATTCAAGCATTACCTTAAAAGTAACCTGTACTAAATTAAGGTATATACGGATTATAAGAACATTATACACTTCTTTACGATATAAAAACTTATCGGAAAATAATTACGTTATATAAAAAGCCTTTTTAAATTCGATTACGTTATTATTTATCGAAAAAGATCAGAAAATAACAAAACAAACTTATTTAATAAACGACCTAACCTGCAAAAACCTAAAGTTAAAATATAGCAGATAATCTTCGATATTATACCCGAAAAATACCTAAAACAACGACGAATTGCTGTAATACGAACGATACCAGCTGATATATATTAACGCATCCAACAGTATAATATTAATTAACTAACAAAATACCAAATAAATAACATATAAATACCTAAAAACTTACAAAAAAACCTTATACGGAATATATACAATCACCTTATATATAAATACCCAAGAATTTACAAAACCCTAAAACGTTTATAACGGACATATTATTTTCCTAAAATAAAAATTACAATCCAAAAAGTTATACGGCAATGCGATATTTGCGTTAAAGTAAGATATAACAATATAAACCCTACGGAAAATTACAACCTTTACCAGTCGTTAAGTAATTATGGGATTCGATTATATTCGAGTTTATTACCAAATTTCCTTTATCAAAAAATCCAGCTATAAAAGTATACTACGACAGCATTTTCGTAATCGTTAATCGATTTACGAAATTCTCATATTTCCTACACTATAATAAAAATACCGATGCAAAATAATTAACATACATTTTCCTTAAACATATTTTAAATACCTACAAACTTTTAACGGAAATTATTTCGGATAAAAGTACCACCTTTATTTCGAAATTCTGGCAAGGTTTAATAACTTAACTTGAACTAAATCATAAATTATCCAGCGCATTTAGACCCTAAACAAACGAACAAATAAAAAAAACCAACCAAACGTTAAAAACGTATTTACGATATTATATTAACTACGAATAAAACAACTAGGTCGAAAAGTTACCAGTTATATAGCTAGCTTATAATACTAACTACTACGAAAGCATTAAAACGACGCCAGTAACTGCCCATTTTGGATTCATACCTAAAGTCTATCGAAATTTACATAAAAATGGACCAATTAACGTTACAACAATTCTTACTTCAAAACAGCTGAAACAGTTATACGCAGAAATAAAATCAAAGCTTAATTTCGTACACAACTAAATAAGTAAATACTATAACCAAAAAAGATTAAAAAAACCAACCTTTTCGGAAAGGGAAATGGTTTACCTAGCTACCAAAAATATCCAAACCAAAAGGCTAAACAAAAAACTCGATTTCAAATATATCGGCCTATACAAAATCGCTAAGAAAATCTCAAAAAACAATTATAAATTAGAGCTACCGCCGAAGGTTAAGCTTTATCCAGTTTTTTATATTTCCCTATTAAAATTAACAGCCGATACGATTAAAGTTAATACAGGCCAAAATTAAAATAAAAAAAATTATAAAAGATGCATTAATTTACGAAGCAGAAAAAATACTGGATATATGCAAAAGAAAAAAAAGGACTTACCCAATACCTAATCAAGTAAAAAAACTACCCAAACTCCGAAAACACCTAAGAACCCGCGAAAAACCTTACGAACGTCCAGCGCCTTTTAAAGAACTTTCACCAGCAACGCCGGAAGCGCCAGGGTTAAAAGTACTCCAATTTACGCTATCCAGCAACGCCAAATTAGCTCCTTCGATACCAGGCCAGTTAATGGGCATAAAAGTTTGCGTTAATGCTACCTTAGCTTCCAACTGTTATTGCTCGCGCTTTAAACGTTCGAACTTTTCTATCGCTTCCGTACCTTCGATACCTTTACGTAACATTTCAACCCCACGTTTCCGAAGTAATTTTTTCTAGTTCCGCAAATAGGCCAAACGACTAAACAGTTTATTAAAATTTTGCTGCAATTCGATCAAAGGACGTTAGTACTTATTAAAACGTTTCTGGACGGAAAGCAATTTTTCTTTAGTAAAATGTTCCTGGGAATCCAAACGATCTTTTTTATTTATCAACCTTTGGTACTCCGATTCGGAAAGTCCAAAAAGGTCGTAAGAACCACCGTGCTAGGTATAATGCGCGTACTTTACGGAACCAAAATAAATCTTGCAAATTTTGTTTTCAAACTTACAGCGAAAACAAGAAAAGGTAACATACCGAACCCAAAACGACTAATTCGCTTCGATAAAACTAAGGCGTTTTTACGCTGGCGGGATCTTTGCTTTTCGATACGACCTAACATAGCGGATAAAAGATAAAAAAGTGATAAAAAAAAAAGAAAGTTACTTACCAAACAAATGCGACAAACAAATTAATCTTTAAGGGCAAAGATTTTAAAAGGAAGGAAATCGTATTATAACCAAAAGCCTTAACTCGATTAACAAACGGTCGCAGGTTGTAGGACATATCTCCGATATAAACCTCAAATTACGTAACTAGCTTAAACCAGCTTAATATATTTAATTAAATCCATAAGGGCTTAACGCTTTCAACCGGTTAAACTAAAATAATGACTTAAAAAGGCTTAATAAACTTAAAAAGGTCGCTTACTGTAATCAAATTTAAGCCGGTTTAAATCCATTAAGTCAAAACTAATATATATATACTTATTATTTCCTATAATCTAGGTTAGATAATACCAGCTTGCAATAACAATTGGTTACCCAAATTTATATCTGCTATTACCAGACGTAACTATCGCTTCATTGCTTAGATTCCCACGATACCATTGCCAACATAAACCGTACGACTAGGTTTAATAGGTCGTTAAGCCCATAGCCGTCACACTTTTTATAAAATAGCTTTCCGTTATAATCGATGAAATGGGTTATATTAATTTCGGTTACCTTATTTTAATTAATGTTGGAATTTTATCGATTTAATTTCAAAATTGTAATATGCTTTTAAGGTTTAACTAGATTATTAATATCTGGGTCGAAGTTAATTAATTAATTATTTACGTCCTTAAAAATGTCGTTTCGTCGATTAAAGTACTGCATCTTTTCTTTAAATTGGGTAAGAAAAACTGGCGAACCATAAATCCATTTTAAGATCTTCTTCCAAATTAAAATCTACTGCTCGATCGCCTAAGTTTTAAAAACTTAAAAGAACTAAATTATACTTAACGTTACTTTATCTTTCGGAGATCTAAAAAAAATGGTATATCTATCGTCAGCAAGTAAAACTAACTCTATAATTTCTATGTTAACGAATAAACGGCACTTTTGCATAATATATCCTAACTTCAAGCAGGACCAACAAATACCTTAATCGGAATTACCAAAGCGTCCACCTTAACCTTAATAACCTTTACGGTAACCTCTTCGACCTCGGTGTCCACCTCATCTACGATAAAAACTTAATCAAATATACCTATCCGGTTGAAAATCAACTGCATTAATCGACGGATTAACACTATAATTATATACCCAAAGTACCTTTTATCCTAACAGAACGTAATACTATAATATCCGGGCTACCTTTCGATTACGCATCTTTTCTTTAAAAGCCTTTAAGTTCTAAATTTATCGGGCCTATGCGATTTTTAAATCCTACAGCGCATTCGTAATCTCTAACACCTGATCAATACGGTTATATGGTTTTAGTCGCGGTTAAAAGCTCCTTAATCGTTATTACTTAGGCTATTAAATCAGATAAAACCGCTCCTTTTATTTTAATTAATATCGAAACGAATATTTTCTTACTATCGCCTACGTCTCTTATATCTAAAAAATCCTACCTTATTTAAGGCCCAGTTTTTAATTAATATCGAAATATTTTCGTAACTAGTTGCGTACAAATCCTGCAACTTTATAAACGAATTATTAAAAATCCTTTCGAAATAATTAACGGATAACCCTTTTAATAACCTCTTAATATATTCGTCCTTAATACGTATCTGATCTTTTTACTTAACTTTTTCCAAAATATCTCTTACCTTAACAGCATATCCCAAATAATACTTATAAACATAATCAAAAATACCGCGTTAAACTTACTTCGTTAAAGTTCTTAATCGATTTTTAACGGTCCGAATCTACTTTAAGTCCTACAGCTTAAAGGTTTTAAAAATACGCTTAAATGCTTCGTCTTATTAAATCACGTTATTAAATACAGCTTTAACCCGGTCTTTTATAAAAAGGTCATCGGTTTAATAAGGTAATTCGGCGACTATCTTAAATTTCTTAACCTTATGCTTCGTAAACAATTTATTAATTCCTTTAAGCTAGTCGGTAACTTTAATTTATAAAAAACAAAGTTTGAAAAAGCCGATAAATCCGGAAGGATTTTAAAAAACGAAAACTTAGCTATAATATTAACAGGAAAATCGTAATCAAACTAATTAATAAATCCAAAAGGTATAACGTCTGGTATAAATACTTCTAATCCTATAAATAACTTTAGGTTCTAGGCTAATATAATCTCTCGTCCTTACGGTATATTAATTACAATTCCAAGATTCACTTAAATAATCGTATCCTTAGCTAACTTTAAAAATCCAATCGAACTGCTAATACTTTAAAGTTCAATTTCGCTAAGCTTACTATCGTAAAGATTCTCTGTTAATCGGTACTGGACAATCGTGCTTAAAGCAGAATTTTAACTTCTCGTAAAGTTAAGAAAATTCGGTACTAGCAATAATCCGTATTATAATTAAACTTAAGTAACAATTTCAAAAAGTTTCGATAAACCTTTAAAAAACTTTACTAAAGCTTATTTCAAATTAATTAATACCACCAGTTCTTAAATCACTTAAGTTCTGAAATACTACTCCAAACGGAATATATTTAGGTATAAAGTAAATAACTAGCCGCGATAATTATCTTAAATACACTTTCCCTTTCCTTCGGACCTAAAAAGCAAACAACTTCCTTTTTTTACTATCCGTCCGAATAACTTCATCCTAATCATCGCTACGTTACTAATTATCTAATCGCACCTTTTCCAACTTACTAATCAATACCTCCATTACTAACTTAAACGCTATAACACTTAAGCTTAACAAAAAAAATAAATCCCAAATAATACCGCCTAATAATAACCAAACAAAATGCTGCCCAATTAGCGCCAAAGAAATCCAAAATATATCCTATAACGTTTCTCTCCTAATTCCTGCATTATATTAAAGGACGATATTTCTTTTTTGATATTCTCCTTTCGCATATAAAATAAATAACTCCACAGCTCTATTTCTTTTTTTACTCGTATTCGCTATCCTATCCATATCGTTAATCTTATCGTCGTTGTACTTGTTCTAATTAATCCAAATCTTAATAGTTACGTCGTCAGCGACGTAATCTTAACTTCTTTAACCCTTATCAATCAAATTCTATATTACAATATAATCTTCCTATTAATACGTATAATATCCTTAATTACGTAATCGGTTTAGAACTTAGGTAATTAATCCATACTCCAAAACCGACCGCTTATACGCATTCGTACTTCTTCGCCGTTTTCCGAATCAAGCTGTTCTTGTAGTAAGGCCTGAATTTAACAGCTCTCTCTTATTAATCATACAAAAGTCGCGTCTTTATCATAATTACGCTCGTCAATTACATATTGCTCAAGTTATCGTAATCATAACTATTATCGTAATCGTATTTAAGTCCAAATGCTTTTAATCAGAACCTCGTCCCTTCCGTTCCTTCCGACTGTTAATCGGAAATCGAGGTCCGTCGGCAGCTAACAAAAGCCAATATCTTCTCCTTAGCAGCTACTTAAATTAGGACGGAAAAATCCAGTTCCGATTAAAGCATTTTTAAGGGCGGTATCATAATAGAATAACCGAGTGTACCGGTAATAAAGGCAAACAAAAACACTATATTTAGGTCCGTATTAAACCAGACTTTAAAATAGACATAAGTGTGTATTATATAACTGATAACTGATGATGAACATGTCTTAGAGTTGCGCTCAGCGGAAAGAGCTCTTAGAAATACACATGTGGAGCTGACTAACTGATCAGCTAAGCCATGCCCCCTGGTCCAGCATCTTGCACGATTTCAGTATATCCGCGCATTTTTCGTATCTGCTTTAACCTTTTAATGTATCTTGTTTTTCTGTTTTGAAATGCGCTTATTCGCGGTATATCGGAAACTAATACGACACTATCATACTTATATTGCCAAAGAAGATTTTCTCGCCGGCTTTTACGACGCGTTTCAAACTGCTATGACGTTCGATAACATCAAATCTGGATTCGTGAAAGCTGGTTTTGTTCCATTCGATCTTAATAACGTTCTTTCTGAATTAAAGGTTCCTCCAATTGTATCTACGCCGACCGTTTTCCCGCTGACCTCCGCCGGTTCTATTCGTTCTCCGCTCGCGAAAACCCTTAGGAATATCAAGAAAGGAACGAGATAAGGACGTTATTTGCAAAGAAAGATTAGATATCAGGGTGGCTTATTAAGGGTCGTTAAATTGGCTAGTTTTTTAAGAAAAAGTAACTTGTTACGTTTCCACGAAGTTACCTCATTAAATTCAGGCCCTATTTTTGAGTCAGGTACCCCGCTAACCCAATTAGAACAAGATCCACAAAAACACACTTTCCTCAAAAATAGGGCCTGATGTTAAGTTGCAAATTTTGGGCTCCGTTATGTACGTTCTCATATAAATTTTTAAGAATCTAACTTGGAAACTAGCGAGTATAACAATAATAAAAATAAATAGAAAATGAAGGAAAAGGTTACTATATACAGCTTTAAAAGAGCCTTCTAACCATATATATAACTTTCCAATCGGGGTTACTTCGGCGGAGATATTAAAGAAACAAATCAAAGTCTTTGTTTTACACACTCCTCCCCCCTAATCGCAACGCCCTTATAGCTACGACGCAACAACCACAACCCGTACGGCCAAAAGAATAGTTGTACGGGTTTCTTTCATACTGAATTGCCCCTAAAAGGTTTATAGAGAATGTTGCGACCGGTGGTTGTTACGTTGCAGCCATGAGGGCGTTCCGGACTTAATTAACCCCAACCTTCTCATGGCTGCTACGCAATAACCATAATCTATACGCCCGAAAAAAAAATTTAATATACGAACTTTCCCAATACAGAATATATTAGAGAAGCCCGGTGCACAATGGTATGACCGGTAATTATTGCGTCGCAGTATTGAAAGCGTTGCGGTCGTCTATATCCCAGGTTTGAACTTGGCCGTAATGGCCGCAATTATCACCCGAAAGAATTGAAAGAATTCATATATGCATATTAGCTTATATTCGACGCGCATCTCTAGTTTTATATTTAACAAACTTAAATTAATTACGCAGCTATTTCTTTTTATTTAAATCTTTAGATTCCTTAAAAGAAATAAAAGAAAAATTGATAATTTTGATAGCATTGCCCAGAATGAGACTCTTATCCGCGCAACTTAACCTCAGGCCTCGCTGGCTCGTTACGAGAATTTGGGATTTGATTGGTTAATTTTTAATGTGATACAACAGTACATTAGATTAAGAGCTAGCGAGGTCTGAGCTAGCTAAGGTAAGCACGAAGTTGCTTTTTTCAGAAAGAAAACGTTTAATTGCGCGAAACGAACTACATTTTAAGTAAACGTCGCAGAACCAAAAATAAACGTTTTCAGAAAGAAGAAACACCTATTACACAAAAGAGACAAACTTTTCTAGCCCAAAAAAAAAAGAGGTAGTAAAGAAATACAGTTAATAGCAGCTGAAAAGAGTCGTTGTAAGAGGGTTAAAACTAAGGAACAGAAGTATAGCGTCTGCTGTCAAATATAGGAGATATCAGATATGTTGTATTAATTTGCTAATTGCGTGCATTTTAGCAACGCGTACTGATATTTAAAGTAATCTAGCCACAGAGCATATATTTTCCGATCAGAAAGAGCCTTTTCGTATATAAGGTGCTAACGCATCTTCTGCTAGCTGCCACACCCCCTCAACGCCTCGACGCAATCACAGCGTTAACTGTCACACTTTATTACTTTCTAAAGCCGCAACGTTCTATTCTACCTCTCCTTTGGCGATCGAATCCTTTATTTAATTAATTCTCTCTTTAAAATTATGCGCAGGTTATTTCTCCGCCGGTCGAAGGCTTTCGTAACATCTATTAATCCTTGCTGCTTTTTAAAATACCTAAAGACTTTTCGTAACAGGGCCTTTATCAATCCATCACCCAACATATCGCCTGTAGGCATATAATCTACTTTAATTATATTTTTCTCTACGGCTTTTCGCAACCAGTAATTATATATATCCACATGCCGTAGTTTTGCCTACAACAAGGCTACGTCAGCGTTAATAAGCCGTATAGTTTATCTGTTATCGTATTATATATTTAACGGTCCTGAATTCAAACTAATTCCTAATTCTTTAATTAATTAAAAGCTAAATAATGCTTTTTTTATAACTTACGTAAAAAATAACAATTCTGCGTTTAGTATAAAGTCATTACTATATTTTGCTTATTTGTTTATTATCTTATTACTTTTTTTCAATAACTTTATAACGTAAACTTAAAAGCTTTTTCGATCGGTCGTATTATTCGTAAAAAAAACGTTACTTTAGATATCTAACAAATCTTTATTTTTGAATTGCAACGCTAATGTTTAAATTCCGATTAGGTATAATATAATTCGATGGGCAGCTTTGTAGTACGTATCGCTCAGGTTTAAGTTAAATCGGGCAAATCGGAATACTGCAAAAGTTATATCGGATCGCGTATTAACTATTAAGTATAAAATAAAACCGATCTTTTTCTGGTATTTATTAATAAACCCTAAATAGACCAAGTCAAAATTCGGTAATAGTTCGACGCTTGTTATTAACGTATATAGAAAGTTATTTAAACTTTCTTTTGGAATTAAGTTAGTTAGCTTATTTATAAATTCAAATCAAAAAATAGATTTTTCTTTTAATCTTAGTTTTAATCACTTCGATTCTTAAAAACCATTATAAGTTTTCGTCTTCTATAAAAGTATATCGTTCCTTTATTTGCTGAATCACCTGATCGATGAGGTCTTAATCTTTTTTACGGTATGCCGTAACGATATCGTCACTAAAGAAAAAAATAAGCACCTCTTAACAAATAAAACAATAAGGTTTATAAAAAAGGGGCTAAGTCCTAAATCTTTAAGCGTCCCTGTAAATTTCTTCTGCCAAAACAGTAATAATTTCCTTAGTTTATATAATGCCTTTTTAATTAGAAAATTTTGCTACGATGTAGATATCTTAAGAATATCTTTATATATACTTATAAGGTAGCTAAGCATTAACGAAAGCGTTAACAGCGTTATACTGCTTTAGCTTTATATTAAATCCCGCTATAATAACGATTAAGGTTTTAAATAACCTTTTAACTAAAGTAAATGGGTATATATTACTACAAACGTTCTTTAATTATTAAACTCCTCGTACGACGAAACCTACCTTAAATTTTTGAAATTAGCCATACTTGTCAAACTCGTAAATATATACCTATATACACCCTGAAATTTATTTCCTTTCAGCAAAAAACTAATTAACGACGTTCTAGAATTACATTTGCTTATAACTTTATAAGTAAGCCTTTTCGACCTTATAAAATAATTCCCCTAACGGGTATATATTTAGCGTTTTATACCCTCGCGGCGGTAGCGGGAAATCGCGCCTATATATCCGGTTTCACAACTTAAGGATTTTGGATATCTTCGTATCGAAACCTTTTCGATCATACTGGTACGTACTTCAGATAATTAACTTCTCTAAATTTTCGCCGCTTACCGGCCGATTATCGATCGTACTAATAAAATCAGCTAATTGTCTTACGTTAAACGCGGATTTTTAAACTTTATAATCGTATCGATAATGTTTTTTTGACGTAGAATATATAGAAAGTTTACGTTTATAACCCGTAAAGTACCTTCGTTTTTAACCGTTATTTTAATTTAAACAAAACGACAAAAGCTTAAGATTACCCCTTTAAATTCCGCTAACGCAGTAATCGTAACAGTTATAAAAGCAAACGTTGGTATAGGTAATAATCTAAAGAATAAAAGTAATTCGAATATAGCAGTCGTATAAGGGTAATTAATCCTATGCGAACAGGCTTATTTTTTTCCATTCTGTACGTCTCGTACGCCTATGGCATTTTGGAACTACCTCTTTTATTTAATTAGTAGTTAAATTATTCCGTTTAGGTTTTCGTCTTCTTTTTATATTTATATATTTGGGTAACCTGGTGCTTAATTAGGTAATTTTACCTGTTGCAGTAACTTCTGTAGCTTTTCTTCTGTAACGTACAAAAAATCGTCTTTGAACTTTCTGATATCGCCTAAAAAGATTACTTTTTCGTTAAATAATACGTTTTGAATAGCGATAACCTTATTAATTAATAAGTTCTAGATCTCGTAAATATTCGTAAATTGGTAACCGACGAGAAACCTAATCCATGCTTTAAAGTTTAACTTTTAAAGTTTCTGGTTTTCTTTATAGCGGCAGTTGTTATATTATAGGTTATATAGCCATATATTTACAGGTAGGCCTGCTAAGGTTTCCGATCAAGTATTACAACGCTGTTCTTATATGCTAGGTAAATGTAATAATTTTTATATGAGCTTTGCCAAAAAAGTAGCGTATTTGGAAGTACGGTTATACAGATATACTGCTGCTTCAAAGATGTATACGATTAGAAACGAGGGTAATTTAACGCTATTTCGTATCGCAGTCGCTTTCTTTTTAATTATACCTCTTAAGCGCTTTGTATGCCCGATCTGGGCCTAGATATGTGGTATTAAGAGTTTAAGTTTAATACTGAAGAAAAGTGATTAAAGTATATTTCGAAGCTAGTAATTTTTTAAGATCTTATTATCGTATTCGAATACCTGTAAAAAGACCTTATCCTGGTTTTTCAAAACCTCTAGGAAGTATCGAAATGTTGTAATTAGTATATTTTACTTTCGACTTTTAAGGTAAATGTCCCAGATAAAGCCCGAATACCTATCGGTCGCAAACATGACGTATTTGTATCCTTTAGGTTTTTTTTCGAAGTCTGTGAAGTTGATAGCAATTTACTGTCCTAATCGGGAAGCTCCTTTTTTCGGCTCGCGGCGTATTTGCCTTTTGGCTTCCGCCTTGCTACATACTTAGTATTCGACTGTTATAAAACTCTTTAGGCGGATTTCCTTTGTATGAGACTGCAATTAGGCGATCATTTCGGGCCCTAGGTATTTTAGTCTTAGGTGCCATATCGTGCCGTCACTAATTCGCGGCGGTTTCGCTGTATATGAGTTAACGTTTCGTCTGTAGAATGCAAGGGTTACATAGGTAGTTATTACGTTAATATCTTCGATAACGAACTGATTAAACTTGTTTATCAGCATAGCAATTACCTGATCATGCCTATTTCGAATAAAATTATTAGTTCCCGGTTATTCTATTAATATCTTTTTTTTTGGAGCTGCCGGAGAGATATTTAGGTTGTATGCAAATTTCTCGCAGTAGGCTACGTTATATAGACGTAACGCTTTAGGGCTTTTAGGGCTTTAAAGCAGTATATCTATTTTTTCGTATCTTTTAATTAGAACGAAGCTGTTTCTTACGTATATACCGTCGCCTTGGATCGTTGTTTTATAATTTAAGAGCCTATTAATCAGGTTAAAGGTCTATACCGTAAACTCCGAGTCCAGAATAGCCGAAAATTTCAAGGGATAAGACGCGATATTTATTGTACTGCGTTAATTAAAAATTAACAAGTACGCCACGATTCGTTTTATTTTCTTTAGAAGTTAATTTATCTTTTGAGTAGTTAGTTTCTTTATAGTATTCAACAGACGATTAATTTCTTTTTCTTTAAGAATTGATCAGAAGTAATTCGGTTCTGGACTAATATTAAAACTTCCTTATTAGACTTAGACTTTGCTAAAGCTTTGTTGGGAAACGCGTAATAATATTGGGGTAACGTATGCGTAAGGTTTAGGCACGTTTTGTATCAAGTCTCTTATGCGTCTAACCTTTGGCGCTTTCGCTTATTGCTACTGTTATTTCGGTTTATTTGAAAACTTTTACGATTACTTCGTTTCGGCTTTTTTCTAAAAGTTTTAATACGTAGCTGATTATTAATATCTTTGGTCTTTTTCTGATTAGAATCGTTCTAATTAAAAGAGTTTACTAGAACTCTATAAAAAGTCGGGAACGTTACTTTAACGTTTCTTGCTGATTGTTATAAATTCGTTATGATCTAGTAGTTTTAAAAATTAGCCCTAACCTCCAGATAATAAATCGGATTTTTTTTTTTTTTTTTTTTTTTTGGATATTATCCCGTTTAAGAAGTATAAATTAATTCGGCCAACTAGATATAATCGGTGTTACTACTGTACATAACTAATTTATTCAAATAATTGGCATAGTTAATTCGGAGATCGCGTAACGCTAGCTTTAAGCTATAATCTTTTACCGTTTATTATTTATTTATTAAACCTTTTAACGGTTTTCGGAGCTTGCTTTAATCGTTTTTCGTATTTACGTTTAGTGTTTATAAGTAATCAGCTGTCGTAAATCTTTCCGAATTGTTGTAATTTGGCATACCAGCCCCTAAGGTCGTTATTTGAGCTTAAGCAAGTTTGTTTGATCGATAAAGAAGCGTTATTTAGAACCTATTTTATAAGCTCGTTGGAATTCTTTCAGAAGGTTTTTGTATTCTCGGTTTTAGTAGGTATAGGTCGTAAAGCCCTAATTATATGCTTTTCTGCTTTCGGTCGTTATTTCGAAAGCATTTGTCGGATAGTTTGTGTAACCGATTTTTTCGACTTGTAGGATCTATTCAGAAGAAGCATTAGTTGTTCGCGTCGTTATCTAACGAATTAATCTTTTTGGATAGGACGCAATAACGGGCGCTGTAGGTTTAACAAGCCATAAAAGGTTTTGATTAGGATTAATATAATCCTATAGATTATATCCCTTGGCTTTAGTTTTAAATTCGTTCTTAAATTTGTTCCAGTTCTTAGGACCGGTATAAATGATTGCGGACGTAGCGGTACAGTCGCCATTGTAACTAATAAGTATACAGATAAGTGTTACTGATGTATAACTTATATCGTTTCATCAACAGCTGATTAATTGATAAATAACGCGAATTAAACGAATGAAACTTTTAATTATTAGATATAGAGAACATCAGATATATTGTATTAATTTACTAGTTGCGTGCATTCTAGTAACGCGCATTGATCTTTGAAGTAGTTTAGCTACGAAGCATATATTTTTCGATCAGGGAGAGCCTTTCCGTATATGGGGTGCTAGCACACCCCCTGCTAGCTGACATCTGCGGCAAGCCTGGACATAATGTCGTATTTGTATAGAAGTTATAGATACGTTTAGCGCAGAAGAACCCGATTAATTTTAATGAATTAATGCGATGTGTTGTTGTTGAGTTATTTGAATATTGTTGCGAGGTGCCAAAAAATGAGCCGTTTAATGGTTTGAGCCGTTTAATAGTGTAAGACGTTATGAAATAATAAAATTATTTCTAAAGAATTTAATTATATATAGTAAGTATTTAAGTAATAATTGCGCAGCAATTGCTAGGCAAATGCTGTAAAATATTAGTATATACTGAGTAATTGTCGTAGATACCAGCAATTGCTCATCATTTGCCTCTATTTTACAGCATTTGTCTAGCAATTGTTAAGAAATTATAGCTATAATTTAAGTACTTAAGTATTGAAAAAAGTGGGGATATCTAATTAATCTTTTAGTAAATAGGCTTGGCGATTTCTACTTTCTCCGAAATTGCTGCTGCGCTACTTTCGTTTTACTCCCCTAGAGCTTTTCTCTACTCCCTCCGAACTGGAACCTGCTAAAACGCTTACGGCTGTTTTATAGAGTCTAGCTACGGAATATATAAGTTTCGATCAAAGGGAGATTTTCCGTATATAGGGTGCGATACGCACTTTTTACTAGCTGATATACCCTTTTAACGCCTTAACGTAGTTACGGCATTAATTATTGTAATTTATTACTTGGTAAAGCTATAGTTTTCTATTCCATCTTTCTTTTAGCGATTGAATCCTCCTAATCGACCAATTCCTCCTTTGAAATTACTTACAAGCTGTTCTTCCGCCGACCGAAGGCTTCCGTAATATTTATTAATTTTAACTACTTTTTGAAATACTTAAAAAGATCGCGTAATAAAGCGTTAATTAGCCTATCAGCCAATATGTTTCCCGGAAGCGTATAATCTATTTTAATTATATCTCCTTTTATAGTTTTTCGGGACTAGTAGTTATATATATCTATATAATGTACCATATCACCGAACGGCTTATACCACCGAACGGCTCATTTCTTTACGCATTCCAATTGCCTAACTTCATTTCTTCATTATTTAACATCAACAAAATGGAACGCCTTACAAAAACAGCGAAAATAAACCTAGCCGTTCAGGCTAAAAAACGAAACCCGAAACTTAGTTATGCGAAACTTAGTTTTACATATGAAGTTTCTTAAACAACCTTGCGAGCCAGATATTATGGTAAATACGCCCGAACCGACATTGCCCCTAATTCGAGCAAATTGACAGCGACCGAAAAGAAATCCATTGTCGAACGTATTCTCGATTTAAATACGCGAGCGTTTTTTGTCCGGCTTTAGCATGTTAAAGATATGGCCAATATACTGCTGGCCCAGCGCGTTACAGAACGCGTTGGAGTTAATTGGGCGTCAAGATTTGTTAAGCGGCAAAAAAAACTTTAAACGCGTTTAAATCGGAAGATCGATTATTAACGGGTTTTAGCCGAAAATCCAGAAGCATTTCGTAAATGGTTCGAACTTGTTCGGGCTATAATCGCGAAATACGGCATTATAAAAGAAGATATTTACAACTTCGACGAGATTAAATTCTTAATGGGGTTTTTTATAGCAACGGGCATAATAATTACCAGTGCCGAAAAACGTAAAAAACTTAAATAAGCGTAATAAGGGAATAAAGAATAAGTTATAATTATCCAGGCTGTTAATTCCCAAAGTTGGGTTATGCCGCCATTTGTTATTATAGCGGGAAAAAATCATCTTAGGTTTTGGTACCGCGATAACCTACCGCCAGCAGCCGATTGGAAAATCGCATTAAATGATAATGGCTGGATAATAAATAAATTAGGTCTCGAATGGATCCAGCATTTTAACAAGTATATTTAGACGCGTACGAAAGGTTCGAAACGTTTCCTTATCCTCGACGGCCATGAAAGTTACTATTCGATGGAATTTAAAGAATATTACGCCAATAACAATATTATTACGCTTTATATGCCCGCGTATTCTTCGTATCGGCTTTAATTTTTTGATGTATTTTGTTTTTCTGTTTTAAAACGCGTTTATTCGCCATATATCGAAGACTTAATGCGACGCTATTATATTTATATTGCCAAAGAAGATTTTCTCGCCGGCTTTTACGACGCGTTCCAAGCTGTTATAACGTCCGATAACATTAAATCTGGATTTGCGAAAGCTGGTCTTGTTTTATTTGATCCTAATAACGTTTTTTCCGAATTGGAAGTTCCTTCAGTTATGCCTACGCCGACCGTCTCCCCGCTAACCTCCGCTGGTTCCATTTTACCCTCCGCGAAAATCCTTAGAAATATCCGTAAAGCAACAAAACAAGGACGATACTTGCAAAAAAAGATTAGAAATTATCAGGGTGGCTCGCTAACAAGAATATTTAAGTCGGTTAATTTTGTAACAAAAGGTTATATATTATTATTGCATAAAGCAGCTTTTCTTCGGGAAGAAAACGTTTAATTGCGCGAAACTAATTATATCTTAAGCAAACGTCGTAGGACCAAAAACAAACGTTTTTAAAAAGAAGGAACACTTATTATATAAAAGGGATAAGCTTTTCTGGCCCAAAAAGAAGGGGGTAATGAAAAAATGCAGCTAATAGCAGCTGGGGGGGATCGTTGCAAGAGGGTTGAAACGAAGGAACGGAAGTGTGGCGTTTACGGCAAGCCCGGACATAATGCGCGTACTTGTGAAGAAGTTGTAGATACATTTAGCGAAGAAGAATCCGATTGATTTGAATTAATGCGATGTGTTGTTGTTAAGTTATTTGAATTTGTTGTTGCGAGCTGCCAAAAAGTGCGCCGTTCGGTGGTGTGAGCCGTTCGGTGGTGTAGCACGTTACCACAATTTTGTTTGTAATAAGATAACGTCGGCGTTGGTAAACTATATCGTCTGTTAATTATCATGTAATATATTTAACGGTTTTGTGTTTAGGTCGATTTTAATTTTTTATTTAATCGAAAGGTAAATTAGACTTTTTTACAGCTTATATAAGAGATAATACTTCGATTTTATTATAAAAGTCGTTAATATATTTTACTTCTTCGTTCGTTATTTTATTATTTCTTTAAATAGCTTTATAATATAAGCTTAGAAACTTTTTCGATCGATCCTATTTGTCAGAGTGGCGGCCCTGTTACCACTCCGCCAAAAGATCAGCAATGCTTCAAGTTTCCTCCAAGGATCTAGGGCCCCGTTAGCTATATGTCCCCCAACCCCTCCAGGGCTGGCTGGCCATGACAATTAAGCCTTTTCCTCCAAGGCGATTCGACTTCGAATCGCGCTAGGCAGGATAAGATACGACTTGGTGGTCCAGATCGTACGTAGCGCTAACGTTAGATCCCCCAAGTGGCTGTCGGTACTCTACAGCACCCGACGCATCCCCACTTGTGAGTCTTTATTAAGGTTTGGCAGACCGGAACTTAACGACCTGAGCTGTCCATATGTATTCGATCATAACGACGTATCCTCAAACGCTACTTCTTTTGGCTAGATGGTCTCGGACGTACTCCTTACATATTGGATGTATTTGTCAGGTATAGGGGACATCAGTTTTGTTGTATTAATTGGCTAGTTGCGTATGCTCTCGCAACGCGTACTGATATTTGAAGTAACCTAGCCACGGAATATATCCTCTGATCAGAGGGAGCCTTTCCGTATATGGGTGCTGGCGCACCCCCTGCTAGCTAACATACCCCTTAACGCCTTGACGCAGTTACGGCGTTAACGTCATACTTTATCACTTCTTAGAGCCACAACTTTCTATTTCGCCTTTTCTTCGGCGATTAAACCTTCATAATTAAGGCAACCCCCCCACCAACGGGCCACCCCATCAACGGGCCACCCCACATCTGCGTAACGCGTTAATCTACTCACTGATTTCTTTCCTTATAAAAGGCAAGGTACTTTCCGGTAGGTAAAAGATTGCTATAAGGCAGTTAAATTTCGTTATGTACTTAACCGCCGATTTTGACTATTAAAAAAGGTGCAATTCTTTAACGGTATTTTATTACTTATTTAAATTTTAAATAAAGCTTGCATTCGTTTTTTTAAGTGTTCGTAATTACTGAAGATGTAATTAATAAAGTCGGAAAATTCGTTAAGGTAATTTTCGAGGTAATTTTTCATATTTGGCTGAAACTATAAGAAAACTCTTCCTGCGAGCAGCTGGGAAATAACCAATATTTTTTAACAATGTTTTATTAAGAGGCTTCGTAAAACCTAAGTAAAGTTTAGCCTGAACTAAGAATCCTTTTATATTTATAGTACCGTCGTAAAGTTTTAGAGAGGTTGGTTTATAGCCTTTAACCTTAACCCTCCTATAATAAGCAAGGGGTATAACAATATTTTTGCGGGATTAATTCGTACCGAATAAAGATAATGTCGAAAACTTTTATTATTAAGCGAGTTTAGCATTTTCTTTTTTTATTTCCTGAACTTCGGCCATTAAGATACGCAGTTTGTCGTTAATCGTAAATTTTTTTTTTCTTACTTTTCGGGCTATCAGTTTCCTTTTTTCCCCTTTTTAGTTCGTTTTCCTAAACCTTAATAATTTCTTTGGCGGCCGGGGATGGCTATGGCTTTGAAAAAAGGTTTTCCTTAAAACCGAGTATTAAAGAGGGCCATGTTGCTAATTAAAGAAAGGATTTTTTTTTTAATAAAGGGTAGGATGTTTTAATCCAGTTATTAATCCCTTACCAGCTAGTAACGTAATCGGGTATATCGTTTTTACTGGGTTTAAAAGAACTTGTGCCCAACTGGGCCTTAAACTATTTGTCGGTTATTAATTAAGGAGTTATCAAAATGTAACGAACTAGTTACATATCTACCTGGAAATATAAGTAATATCTGAAATAGGTTCTTAATTTGCAGGTAACAATAGGGCGAAAAGTAATTCAGTAGTTTAATTGTTAAAAAAAAATTTCGGACTTTTCCCTAAATCGTAAAACTGTCGGCAATTGGTGCTTTCAGGTGTTGCCGGCTGGTAGCCTTTGTTTGGGCCAGGCAGCAGAATGCTGCCTGGGACAGCCTTTATCTACGGACGATCCTTTGTCAACCAATCATGTATGTAAGGGCGATTGCCCGCGGATTAGATTTGTCCATTCCTAGAACACCTTAGAGAATATACAGAGAGTTACGCTAGATTTTTACATTCGATTACTGTAACTGCTGATATGGTAGCATCTTTTAGTTAATTAGTAACCTAGTATATTATACGAAATGGTTAATTGCAGTTTAAAGAGTTAAGTTAACAGAAAAAGCACGAAATTTAAAAAAAAGCCGCTTAATTAACGATTCAGAAAAGAATCAAGTAGCAGTTAACGATGGCAAGCAAGCATACGAACGAAAACCCCTTCCCTTTTCCTTTATTTCCTTTCAATTAAGAGGTTTCCTAAAACGAAGAGTTTTTCGGCGACGGAGAATAAGAATACGAAGCATCCTTAATAGGAGACGCTTTATTGCTTCAGCAACCGCTAAGAACCCCTATTTAAAGATAACAACCCGAGGCCGACCTGAATAAGCTTTATACGTCCTAGGTACTAACATAAATAGCATTAAACGTAACGTTAAAGCGCGGAAAAAAAAAATACTAATAGGTCGAAAATGATGTTAAGGAGTTAAAACTTTAGAGCGAAAGATATAACCATATAATAAAGCAAATAAACAATATGATAATATAGCTGTTAAATACGTTCTAACTTAAGACGCGAAGTTTCAAAAGTTCGCGTAATACGAGTGTGCAACCAAAAGTATCGCAAAGTGTTCCGCCTGAAGTTAAGGCGAATAACTCCAAGGAAGTACCTATCGTACTGGAAAGCGATATAGAAAAAAAGCTGGACCCTAAGAAAAAGTAAAACGAAAAAAAATTGTAAAGCTACCCAAGTTACTTAAGGGAAAAGAAATAATACGCAACAACCCTAGTAATTTAAACAGTTTCTTATTTCCATCCTTTTCTTTGGACTTTTCTAGGGGCTCCACCCAAAAAAAAGAAAACTGTTATAGCTTTCCCAACAGTAGCTCCTTCGGCTTTAGCAGCTTAAATAGCTTCAGCGAGTAAAGTATACGCTTAAAAGATAAGAAGGACTTCAAGAAGTTTAGTAACGATTTGAAGCTCCGTTAAAAGCGCTTCGACTTTTCCTTGGATAAAGAGAATTACCTGTTAAGTTAGGCCAATTGGGAATTTTGGAATAACGCCCTTAATCTTGCACTGGAAAAGATTAGTTATAAGAACGGAATAAAGCTTAAGCAACTAGATTAACTGCGTTTTGCCAAGATTATTACCAAAACTTGTAAAAGAGCGCTTTTAAAGTTGATTACAGGGATTAAAAAGGGGACGAAGACGTTAAAGACGTCCCAGAAAACCTAGGTAGTAACGGGTAAGGTCTAGCAGAGGTCCTTTTGGAAAGAATTAAGCAAAATCATATATAATAGAGGAAACCCAGTCCAGTTTACTACCAAATTTCAGAAGCTTTTACGGAAGGTGAAAAGCTGTGGCATGAAGTTCAGGACCGAAAAACACATTACTATGTTTCTTACTGCTGTAAAGGACACGGCTAGCAGCTAGTGCAAAACAATGCAGT
Source organism: Monosporascus sp. mg162 (assembly GCA_004155945.1). Taxonomy (NCBI): domain Eukaryota; kingdom Fungi; phylum Ascomycota; class Sordariomycetes; order Xylariales; genus Monosporascus; species Monosporascus sp. mg162. The sequence continues at coordinate 97,133 of QJNY01000053.1, read as the reverse complement.
CAGTGCTACGGCAGACGGATTACTCCTTGCAGCAACTAATCGACGACTTCAACAGCGAATTTCATAACCGTACCAACAAAAAGAAAAACAACAGACGGTTTTATAATACACAAAAAGGTAAGGAAAGTAACAACAATAACTTTCGAGACAATAAGCCCGCATAAAATAAAAACGGAAAACCACTTTGTTTTAATTATGGCAAGTACAGATATTTAGCGAAGGACTGCCTTAAGCTCTAGAAAGAAAAACAGAACGGCAAAAGAAAGAAAGGAAAGCGAGGCTGAAATAAAGGTCGAAGCTAAGGTAACAATAACTAAAGCAACAGCTTTTGCAATATCCGCGGTATCATTTACAGCGGTAAACCAGATAAAAAGCAGTTTATCCCTAAATGTTTAGGAAACCTGTATCGTTCCAGTAAAGGAACGTTTAGCGTCTATATTAACGAATAATAGTTTCAGGACCTGATGTAATAGTATAATGAAACGTTTTAAGGAGTTGAATACCTGGAAGCAACTGCTACAAAGAGCGACTGGCCTGTAGCTTTAATGGCTTATTGCTCTGAGCTATAAGTAGCCGACTGCCTTAAAGCAACTGCCATAAAAGATGACAAGCCTATAGCTACAGTAGCTGACTGCCGTGGAATAACGGCTATAGCGTTCGAGAGTTTTGAAGCTACAGTGGCTAACAGCCTTAAGCTACAGGCGGCTAACTGCCCCGAAACGATAACTATAGCGATTAAAAGCCTTGAAGTAATTGTTATAAGTAGTGCCATGCTGTTGTATGTCTATTTATCCATGGAGGATAATGAAGATAAATTGCTTTAGAGTTTAAGAGCGAACGTTAATATTACGAATAATATTAAGAATTTCTAAAAAAATTCGGTCCTAGATATTAAAAATAAGGGAATTCATATTATGACAAATAGAGAACCTGTCGTCGTTACTGCTGTAGGGACAATAAAGTAGCCCTTAAAAGGGCCTCGTAAAGAAAATAATAAAACTATGGTAAAGTATACATTACATATTAACAACTTCTCCTTAAAGGTGTTTTCCGGGGAGATTTTTTACAGAAAAGGTGGTTATTTGAATCGAAATACCTTGGTAAACCTTAATAGAACGCAGTTGACGACGATCAACGTACCTCAGAAAGGTTTCTTCCTATAGCTTTATAGAAAGCCGGAACTTATTATTAAGGCCCCGGAGTTAAGGAATAACGAGAATTACTAATAAGGATACGGGTTGGAGGGGCCATTCGGTAAGAAAGACGGCGGTAACCTAGCCAACGACTTAAAAAGCGCCCTTATAAAGGCTTTCAAAAATGACAAGGTTTTTATAACGGACGAAGTTATAAAGAAGATTATTTTATAGTACCGCCGCTTCTGCTACTCTAGTACTGAACGATTAATTTAGATTATCAAAAGGTTTACGGAGATAAATCTAGACCTGAATAATATAAAATCGTTCTCTTGCATAACGTATAACGAAGAGAAAATACGGAAAATCCTTCCTATAAACCCTTAAAGACGAAAACAACATGTAAAAAAGATTATTTGATATAATATAAGCTTAGTTAAGTCTATCAGCATCGAAAACAACAGTTACTTCGGTTTTATCATAAACGACCTTTCGCGTTTCAAAAAGTACCATTCGTTTAAAACTAAGAACGAGGTACAGCAAAGCTTATATACGTATATCACATAATTAATCAAGCGTTTGGAAACGGTACTCCCTAATGCAGAAGGTCGAAGTAAAAAAGTGCAAATCTTACGCCTAAATAGCGGCAAGGAATTCGGTATAACCATGATCGAAAAGTTCTACGAAGTTGAAAAAATTAAACTGGTAATTTCTAACTTTTACAACTAATATCAGAATAAAGTTGCAAAAAAAGGCATCCAATTCCTGCAGAAAGAAACGCGTCTAACTTCTGCCTAGATAAAGATACCGATATGTTTCTGGAAACTTGTAATAAAAGCTATAACGTATATAATTAATAGAATGGGATAGTCCACGGTAAAAAACATGATACCAATCGAATGCTTTAAGAATATATTCGAACCTGATAAGTTCTATAAACCTAACAACAGTTATCTTCAAATTCTCGGCAGCAGGTATACAGTCCTAATCGATAGGAACTATAAAACTGGGTTAAAGAAACTGGCAGCCCGTAAAGCAAAAGGTATGTTACTAAAATATTAAGGGATATATAACTACAAGATATAGCTTTTAAAAGGCGGTAAGTTACTGATAACACCCTACGATATTATTTATGAGAACCTGGAAAAACCAGGTTAGCCACCTAATCCTAAGGATATTATTCGATCGCTTCCACAACCAATACAGAAACGTCTAAAATACCGTTAGAAAGAAAAAGGTATCGAAATAAAAGAACAAGGCCATAACGTTGTTTCTGAAAACGATACGGACCAGGAAACCAAGAAAATCAAGCGTAAAAAAGGACGCCCGAAAAAGACGGTCCCCGACCTGTACACTTTAGAAGTCCTAGATAAAGCCCTTAAGCTAATACGCGAATTAAAGTTAGCTTTAACCTAAAAGGGCGAAGATTATAACTTACATACCTTCTATTTTAACCTATTAATAAGCGGCGATAACAATGACAACGACTTTTTCGATAACAACGGAAATATTAATCGAACTATCCGAAACATTTACGAATACCAGCAAATAGTTAACATATTAAAAAATAAGTATCATAGGATTTTTAAAATTAAAGACTTAAAATATATTAACCTAAGTAAGTTATTTACCACCTGGAGGTTGTTTATAATAATAGATGACGGCCCGTCCTTAAAGGAAATTATAAAATGCCCAAAACGAAACATATAACTTAAAGCAATTTTTACTAAAATTAAAGAAAACATTTCGCGTAAAACTTTTAAATTTACGCTCCTCGGCGAAGGAGCAAGTAGGCACCTTATGGAGGCCAAATAGGTACTGAAAAAAATATACGTTTACAGGAGAACTAAACAAATATAAAGCCCGTATTGGCGCGAAAGGATTTACTTAGCGAAAAGGAATTAATTATAATAAAACTACAATAAGTACAGCAAAAGCTGTACATTAAAAGATTCTAATAACCTTTGGCTGCCTATTTAGGTTAGTACTTACTTTAGATCGATTTTATCGCTACGTACTTAAATAACAAGCTAAAAAAAGATATTTACATAAAGTAGTTGTAACGAACCTGTCACATAACCACCTGGAAGCGTGATCAGTATCCGAAAGGGGTTCTTGATTTGCAGGTAACAATAAGGCGAAAAATAATTCAGTAATCTGTTCGTTAAAGAGATTTGCGGACTTTTCTTTCAATCGTAGAACGTTGCCTGATTGAAGACTTAGATTGATAGCTAAAGAACGAATCTATCTGGGTGCTATCTATATAGGAAAACCGTTCGTTATATATCCTTTTATCTTTTAGTAAGTGTGCTTTTGATTTATGTGATTTACCGTGATTTACCTTATTCGTCCTAGATTAACTAGATTATATTAGATTATTAAGGTTTTGGCCAGTTCCGTAGTTTACCCGGAGCTCGTCCGCGTTAGTCCTAGAGGAGCATTTTTATCTTGGAGAATTTCTGGTTCGTAATATTATTTCCCTTTTCCAAGAATCTTTGTCCTAAAGATAAAAAAGGTGAATATCTCTTTGTTCGAGACCGCCTTTTGCTGTTTTTTTTTAGCTAACTGGATTTATTATAATAGGTCGAATAAATAAGCAAAAATGGAAACCGCGTCCTAACCAACGGGAATTCCGAGATAATCGAGTTGATTCGATTAGGAGTTTTGGCGTTAAAGCATTTCTTTATTCGAATTGCGTTTGCCTTAGTAATTTTGATTATTTTTATACGGTCGGTATTTCGAGTCGTAATAATTGTATTCGTCGTTAACGTTTATTTTATGACGTATTAACTATAAATTCCTTATCGAAAATTAATGAAGAACGTGATCGGTTATAGCAAGAGCAGCGTAAAGTCGAAGATGGGTTTTTAGCGTATTAGGAAGTAATTAAGAAAGAATTGGATAAATTGCGCTAGCGTTAGGAGGAAACGCTTCGTCGGCAAAAAGAAAAATCGCAAGAGTTTATTGGGCGATTAAAACGTTTACGCCTTTAATAAGACGTATTAAAGAAAAAGGTTATTGCGATTTTAAAGGAAGGATATGAATTAGATTAACTGGAAAAATAAGAAAATTTGGAAGAGGAATAACGCCGTATAGAAGCAGAGCAAGCTTAGCTTGTTTCTGAAATGGACGTTGTAGTAAGGGCGTTTATTTTTTTTCGATTGGAGCGTTTTAGGGTTGGATTTGAATGCTAGGCCGTTGTTTCCTGCGACGTTGGCCGCGTTAGACACGGTCGGTTAGGATTTTGGCGGTGAAACGTTTTAACTAGGTTTTTCGCGTTCGTTAGGTGCTTGAAAGGTTTTTAAGTGTTTTTTTTATATAAGTATTCCTTTTATTTGATCAAATATTGGACCTTGTTTTTAATTATCCTGAAGTTTAGTATTTGTTTAATTTCGTATTTATCGTTATCTTTTTCGATTTTCAGACTGGTTTTTAGTAAGGCGTTTTTGGGTACTGGTTTAAGCAAAAAAATATGGAAAACAGGGTATATCTTTATGGTTTTAGGTAATGACAGTCGGTAGTTAGTTTTGGAAATAACTTTATCGATTTTAAACGGACTAAATTTTTTAAAATCGAGCTTGTTATTAGGTCTTTTTGTTTTAATTTAAGAAATGTTCGAAATTGCGTTTTGTTTTTGGCGTAACAAATAAATTTTGTTTTTTTTCGATAAAATTAGTTCCTTAATTTTCTTTTTATTATAATATTAAGTTATTTTTTGTTGGAGGAATTGTAATTTATTCTGTAAGCGAACCTGTATTATCTGGATTTCCGTTATTACCGTTTTTGCTCGAAAAACTTTTGCGGTTAATTTTAGAGCTTCGTTTAATAACTGTTTTGGCCGTTAAGTTTTTGCTTGGTAATTATATATCGTTATATGGGAAGAAATATCCATATTTTCGTTAATAAAAGTATTATAAGTTATTTGGGCCAGTGGAAAAAGTTTAATTTAATTATTTTGCTAGTAATTAATATATCTTTTTAAATATTGCTTTAACGTTTAATTTAAACGTTTTGTTTATTTATTTGTTTGTAGGTGGTATGCTGTCAAAAATTTAGGCTTGGCGCTTATTTGCTTAAAAAAATTGGTACCAAACTTTAATATAAAAAGTTTATTTTTGTTTAAAATAATTCTTTTTGGTATTTTATATTTATCGAAGTAATATCGGATAAAGGCGTAAGCCAGTTATTTTACCGTTACGTTTTTTTAAAAGGTAAGAAGTACTTATATTTGGTAAGTCTGTTAACGATTACCTATATTCCATTATATTAAATTTCAGTAACGGGGTTTTTTAATAAGGGTAAACCGGTAATAAAATCCTAAGTAATAATGTTCCAAGCTTTTTTTAAAATATTTATAAGCTGTAAAAGTTTATAGGGCTTATGTCGGGTTATTTTCGCCTTATTGCAGATATTGCAATCTTTAACTACCTGCTTAACAATTTGTTGAAATCCTAAAAAGTCGTATTTTTCTCGTAATCGTTTGGTAGTTTTGAAAATACCTTAATATTTGTATAACGGATTTTCGTAAAACTTTTTAATAAATTGCTTTTGTTGGCCTTAAGGGATATAAATTTTGCTATGGTACAACAGCTGGTTTTCAGGTTGTTTATTTAATTGTTGCATTTTTTTTGTTCTTTTTTATTATAAGAATTTCGGAATTTCATTAAAAGTTCTGGGGTAGGTTGCTTTAGTATTTTACATAACCGTAGGGTACCGTCCTTAGTTTGTTGCAGCACTTGCATTCGACGTTTCGGAACCTTGGAATTGTAATTTCCTTTGCGACTTAAGATATTTACTTAAATATTTTCTTTTCCCTTAATATAATAGATTTGGAAATTGTATTTCGATAAGAAAATTATTTAAGTTTTGTAATATTTGTTTAGTTTTTAAGTCGTTATAAACCGGGTAAAGTTCTTATAATTTAAGTAAATATCGAAAGGTTTTTTAATTCCGTTAAAAAAAGGTTTTTATTTCTTAAAAGCGTTAATAATTGCTAATAGTTCTTTGTTATAAATCTTGTATCGGAGTTTTACGTTTCGAAAGGCTTTAGAATAATAGGTTATTAAATACCATTTCCTATTATCCTTTTGTTGTTCCAAAACTGCGCTTAAGATATAATTGAAAGCGTTTATCTTTAGGTGTTTCTTTTTGTCGGCGTTAAGCAATTTCATTATTGGCGCTTTAATAATCTCGTTTTTGAATAGCTGAAAAGCTTTTTTAGTTTCTTTTGGAAATTCGAATTTTTTTCTAACATACTTTTTAGTAGTAAGTTTCGTTAATGGTTTAATAATATTTTTATATTCCTTAATCAGGTTGCGTACGTAATTCGTAAATCCTAAGATCTGCCGGATATCGGTAACGGTTGCTTTATTAAGGATGGGCCAGTTTTTAACTGCTTCCAATTTGAAGTCCTGGATTTAAATTTAATTAGGGGTAAAGGTAAATCCTAAATAATTTAGCTTTTACGTATGTTATATACTTTTAGAGGGGTTAATTCGGATATTTGCTTTATTTAAAGCTTTAAAAACCTGGAAAATATACTTTTTATATTTTTCCAGCGTTTCGGAATAGATAAGGATGTCGTCGAGGTAAACGAAAACATATTTGTCTAAGAATTTCCTAAATATAGTTATAATTAGGCGTTAAAAACTGGTAGAGGCGTTAATAAATCCTAAAAATATAACTTGGTATTCGTAATACCCGTATATCGTTCGAAAGGTAATTTTCCATTTTTCTCCTTTTGCCATTTTAATGCGGTAATACCCATTTCGAAGGTTTAAAGCGGTAAATTATTTAGGTTTGCTTACGTTTTCCCTCAAGGTATTTATTAAGGTTAAAGGATAACCGTTTTTAATGGAAATATTGTTTAACTGTCGATAGTCGACTACGTATCGATAAACCGGATTTCCATCTTAGTCGATTTTCTGCTTGCCGTCTTTGATTTTGGGTACCATAAATATAGGATATCCTATGGGGGATTCGGATAGCTAAATATAACCTTTTTTTAGGTTTAATTAAATACTTTTCCATAAAGCCTTTGCCTTTTTCGGATTTATGTGGTAAATTTTGTAAAGCTTAAGGTAATATACTTTTTTAATAGGTATGCGATAATCCTATCATTTATATAAAGGTAGTTCGTAATTTTCTTTATCTTTGAAAAATCGTTCGAATCGCTAATATTCTGGGAATATGGTACTGGCAAAATCTGATACCTTAACTTCTTGGATTATGTAACAAACTTCTTTGGACCCTTTTTTAATAAAAGTTAATTCGTAATTCCAAAAAAGCTGGCGAGTTTTCCAATTAATCAATAAATTGCTGGAATTAAGCCATGGCATTTCTAGAATAATATCGTAACCTGATATATCGGCGATATCTAAAATAAAATGCTTTTAATACCCTTAGATCCATATTAAAAGTTTTTCAATTTCCTTAAGAACTTGTCCGCTATCGTACTGGGAAAAACTTCCATTAACTATCCGTAATTTGTAGGACTTTAATTTGTACCTCCAAGGAATGTAATATCTTTCGGCCACTGTTAGCGAAATAAAGTTACCTTCTGCTCCAAAGTTAATCATGGTTTTGAAAGTCTAGCTTTAGTACCGAATAAAAATTTCAATCTGGCTTCGTAATCCTTTTTTTGCCTTACATAAGGTCTTGGTTCGCAAAGTTTTTCGATACCTTAATTTCGAAGGCCTTTGCCGTTTTTTAACTTCGTAAGTTTATTCGATATCAAGCGTTTCTATTCGCAGGCTTTTTTAAATACGTATTTGGTACACTTGTCGTTTATGCAAGTATACCATCTTCGTTAGCTAATCTGGCATTTTACCTTAATGATTTTTACCTTTAACGTCTGGAAAGGTTTTCGATTCGAAGTTAAAATTTCTGCAGGGCTTGCTCTTATATCCAGAAGTTTATGCATTAAGCATAGCATAAGGGTATAACATAAGCAACCCTAAGCAATAGCTCTTCGGCTTTAATCCGAATCGGGGTACAAATAACAAGATCGAAGGTATTCGGGCTAGCAGGGAATTTCGATATATCTGCAATCGTTATCAAGCTTTGTAAGGGTTTTTTCGTTCCAACCGGGCCAATAATCGTTATCGTTACAGGCCGAAAAATAAAAAAGTCCGTACCTATTAACAAAGTCCTGTTTAAGAGCTTCGGTTTTAAAGTATACTGCCCGTTTTAGGGGTTCGCTGGATTTAGGAGTCTTTTGCCCGTAATTGTTAAATTTTAGGCGTATCTGGCCATATTTGTAATATATTTCGCATTTTTGCACATTTAAATAACATTCGCATTTTAGCCCTATGGCTACCCTGGAGGCTGGTTGTCCGGGATAATATTTACAGGCTTTGCCTATTTAATTCTAGCAAATCGGGTAACGTTCGTACTCTGGGTCGCCGCTTGGTTCATAATGGGTCGTTGCAATAGTATATTTCTGTTGGAAAAAGGTGGAATTAACTTCTTTATTTTCCTCGCTTTTACTGTTTATTTCTTATTCGGCCGTTCGGGCTTTTTTTTAAGGAATCCCTTTTTTCCTGGAATTCCTTTTAGCTAGGGAACGATATTCGTTCTTATAGTAACCTTTTTTGCTATAGTTAAAGCATTTAATATTCGACTTATCCTTTTTAAGCTTCCTGGAAATAATATTCGTTTTTTTCTGGGTCCTATCCTTATTTCTGCTTTTTTAAAACTTATTACTGGAATTTCGTTCGTCTCTTTTTTTATCGGATCTCTTTTTTTTTAAGTACCTTTTAAAGATACGTCGACCGGCAATAATAGCTTTATTAATATAATCCTAAAAAAGGCTAATCTTAAGTATTTTATATATTTTATCTTTAATCTGTAATTTTAAGCCGCTATAAAAAAGATAAAACAATACGCTTTTTGGAAAATTAGAAACTAATACAAAACGATTAAATTTAATGGCATATTTAACTATTAACTTGGTTTATTGGAAAAAATGTAACTATTTAACCGTATATTATTTTTTATCGGAATTTTTAAATAAAGCTTACATTTTTTTTAAAAAATGTTTATAATTGCCGAAAATATAATTAATTAAATCGGAAAATTAATTAAGGTAATTTATAAAATAATCGTTCATAATAAATTCGGACTATAAAAAACCTTTTCCGGCAAGCAGTTGAAAAATAACTATTACCTTTTAATAATTTTCCGTTAAAAAACTTTTATAAAATTTAAGGTAAAATTTGGCCTAAATTAAGAATTTTTGCATATTTGTGGTACCGTCGTAAGGTTTTAAGGGGGTTAACTTATAGCCTTTAACTTTTGGCATTCCATAATAAGCAAGGGGTAAAACAATATTTTCGCGGGATTAATTTGCGCCAAATAAAAGTAATGTCGAAAACCTTTGCTGTCGAACGAATTTAATATTTTCCCTTTTTACCGCCTGGAATTCCGTTATTAAAGTACGCAGCTTGTCGTTAATCGTAAGTTTTTTTTTCCTTACTTTTCGGGCTGTCGGATTCTTTTTTTTCCTTTTCCGGTTTATTTTTTTAAACCTTAATAATTTCCTTAAAAGCCGGGAAGGATTATTACAAAGAAGAAAAAAGTCCTTCTTAAAACCGAATAATAAGGGGAATTATGTTATCGATTAAAAAAAGGATTTTTTTATTAAAAGGTAAGATATTTTAATCCAAATATTAATTGTTTGTTAATAAAGGCGATCGGGTATATCGTTTATCTTTTAAATACCGTTTTATAATATCGTTTTTATTGGGTTTAAAAAAGCTTTTGCTTAATTAAGCCTTAAATTATTTGTCGGCTATTAATTAAGAAGCTATTAAAATGTAATAAACCTGTTACATAATTACCTAAAAGCGTAATTAATATCCGAAAGGGATTTTTAATTTGTAGGTAACAATAAGGCGAAGAATAATTTAGTAATTTGTTCGTTAAAAAGATTTGCGGACTTTTCCTTTAATCGCAAAACGTTACTTAATTAAAGACTTAAATTAATAGCTAAAAAACGAATTTATTTAAGTGCTATCTATATAGGAAAACCGTTCGTTATATATCTTCCTATCTTTTGGTAAATATTCCTTTGATTTATGTAATCTACTGTGATCTACCCCATTCGTCCTAGATTAACTAGATCACACTAGATCACCAAGGTCTTGGCCAGCTCCGTAATTTACCCGGAGCTCGTCCGCGTTAGTCCTAGAGGAGCATTCTCATCTTGGAGAACCTCTGGTTCGTAACAGTAGTTCCTTATATTAAAGGAATATTTCGATACGTATCCGGAAAACAAAAAAGCATACCGATTTTTCCCCGAAAATGTTATCAAGCTGATAAACTCTTTATACGGTTTAAAACAGGCCGGAACTACTTAGTAGGAAAAAGTTAAAAAGATACTTACGAAATAAGGCTTTTACCTATTAGTTTTTAATAATACGATTTACGTCGACCCTAAAACTGGCTATATTATCGCCTTATACATTAATAATTTTCTACTTTTCGGAACCAACAAATAACACCTCAAAAGTATTACTAAGGAAATCGTTAAGAACGTTTCCAGCAAGGATTTAAAAAACGCGGATTAGTACCTGGGTATACAGATTATCTCTTTCTTATCGACTGGCGACGTTAAACTAAACCAATAACAATATATTGAAAAGTTACTAAAATTAATATACCTAAATACCATAAGAAAGAAACTTACCTCATTTATTAAAAATTATTTCAAGCATATAATAAAACATAATAGCAAATCTAGCAAAAAAAATTATTTAAATACGTAAGCCTGGTAATGAAATTTAACTTATTAAATTGCATCAGCAAACCAGATATAACGTTTACGACGTCGACTCGGGCCAGATTTATATGTAACCTATCTTTAAGATATTAAAAATATATTAAAAAAAACTGTTACGGTACTTAAACGGTATAGCAAACCTGTTTTTTTCGTACTGGAAGCTAAAATGAAACCATCCGCATTAAAAGTACAATAACTTAAGGTTATTTAAAGCAGTAGATATAACCTTTGCAAATAACAGCGAATCGGCGAAGTTTACAACAGGGTGTATATTTTTCATAGCTGGAACGCCCGTATTATGGTTTTTAAAGCTATAAGGCGTTATTACGAAATGTACCACGGAAGCAAAATACGTAAAAACAGAAATAGTTACGGCGAAAACAATTAGGATTAAGAACTTTCTAACAAAGTTAGGATTTATGCCTGAAAGTCCCATTCCCATTCTGGAAGACAATATAGGTACGTTTAAGTAAATAAAAAAGATATAAATATTACAAAAGAAACGTTATATTCGAATTAAATACCATTACGTATGCCAAAAGGTCCAGGCAGGAAATATTAACTTCTAATACGTAAAACGCAAAGATAATCCTGCCGACGATTTAACGAAGCTACTTAATAAGCAGATTTTGAACGATTTATATAAAATTTAAAACTTAAAAAAATATAAGATAAATCAAAAAGCACTTAAGATTTGGTTAATGCAACGGCTAATACATAGACCCTATTCGGAAATTGATGCAAAAACTAGAGTTTAATCCCCGTACAAATTAGTTATGTTTTTAGATTTGATTTTGGACTTTCGGACTTTCCAACCGCGGCCACCTAACGCAAAAAGGCGTGTCGGCAATTGGTGCTTTCAGATGTTGCCGGCTGGTAGGCTTTGTTTGGGCCAGGCAGCAGAATGCTGCCTGGGACAGCCTTTATCTACGGACGATCCTTTGTCAACCAATCATGTATGTAAGTGCGATTGCCCGCGGACTAGATTTGTCCATTTCTAGAACACCTTAGAGAATACACAGAGAGTTACGCCAGATTTCTACATTCGATCACTGTGACTGCTGACAAAAACGTTACTTTTAATTGAAAACTTAAATTAATAACTAAAAAGCGAATTTATCTGGGTGCTATTTATATAGGAGATTACTGGTTTATATATATTGAAGTGGAGTGGGGTGTAGGAATGGGTGCAGCTATGGCTGCAGCTGCTACTACAGCTGCTACTACAGCTGCTATTGCCAACTACTGCAGCTACCACTGCAGCCACAGTTCTAGCTATTTCCATCTGCTTCACCGCTGGGTACCTCGGCAATCTACTCGGCTATAGCAGTAGGTCAGCGAAGGTCTATAAATTGGTGCTGACCTAACAACTTTTGTATGCAGTTTCTTATAGCATCAAGGCTCCATAGATAGCAAAGAAGTCCCATCATTCCTCCCAAGCACTGATCAAGATGTTCTGCGTACTACAACTTCGATGAGCCCTGTCCCAATTCAATATCCTTCCTATTCTGCACTTATAGTGGATATGTTTGGATATATTCTATATCTATCAAATCCAAGCACATCTTCCTATGTTAGTTCTAGATGGATATGCTTCACGTCCATCAAATCTAAGCATAACTAGGCACATAAGGTCTTTAGCCGAGATTTATCCGTTAAGCCTAAGTCTTTGGAGCCATCTCGACAATTTTTTTTAGCATATTTCTTCTCTACATTAGTTGGATGTATAAATAATATCGTTTATAAAAAAGAAGATAACGTTCTACAGAAGCGAGCAAGACATACAAGCAAGTGAGACACTTTTTTTTTAGCTATTTTAACTATTTACCTTTAGACGTTTATTTCTTAATACCAATAATATAGAATGTCTTACAAAAGAAATGAAAATGAACCTAGCTATTTAGGTTAAAAAAAGAAACCCTAAACTTAGTTACAGAAAGCTTAGTTTTATTTATAAAGTTTTATATTTTACCTCAAGATATCGTTTTAACGGCAAATGCGTTCGAATCGATATTGCTTCTAATTCGCAGAAATAGACGCCGATCAAAAAAAAATCGATTGTCGACCAGATCTTTGACCTAAATATGCGAGCATTTCCTATTCGGCTTTAGTACGTTAAAGATATAGCCAATATACTGCTAGCCTAATACGTCGCGGAACGCGTCGGAGTTAACTAGACGTCGAACTTTGTTAAACGTCTAAAAAGATGTTACGAATCAGGACCTGCTTTCCCTGTCTGGGCGAGGACACCCTACGGTTAAACTCCGGAAGCAGATGTCTTGGCATTTCAATGTGATCTGGAGAATTTGATAGATCTGGACCAGATTATATAGATCCAGCAGATCTACGACATACCCATAGAAAACCAAAGAATATATAATGAATGGGTTTCTCCTGTAAATAGCATACATTTAATTTCGTTCTTTAGCTATTAATCTAAGTCTTTAATTAAAGACAACGTTTTTCGATTAAGGGAAAAGTCCGCAAATTTTTTTAGCGAACAGATTATTAAATTATTTTTCGCCTTATTGTTACCTGCAAATTAAGAATCCCTTTCGGATATTAATTACATTTCCAGGTGGTTATGCGATAAGTTCGTTACATTTTGATAGCTTCTTAATTAATAGCCAACGAATGGTTTAAGGACCAGTTGGGCAGAAGCTTTCTTAAACCTAGTAAAAACGATATTACAAAACGGCATTTAGAAGATAAACGATATATCCGATCGCTATTACTAGCCAGTAAAGGATTAATATTTGGATTAAAACATCCTACATTTTATTAAAGAAATCCCTTTTTTAATTCTTTAATCGACAATATGGCCCCCCTTATTACTCGGTTTTAAGGAGAATTTTTTTTTTGTAACAATTTTTCCCAGCTTCCAAGGAAACCATTAAAGTTTAGGAAAACGAACCGGAAAAGGAAGGAAAGGAATCCGATAGCCCGAAAGGTAAGGAAAAAGAACTTACGATTAATAACAAACTACGCATTTTAATAATTAAACTTCAGGCGGTAAAAAGGGAAAATGTTAGATTCGCTCAATAATAAAGGTTTTCGATATTACCTTTATTTAGCGCGAATTAATCTCGCGAAAATATTGTTTTACCCTTTGCTTATTATAAAATGCCAAAGGTTAAAAGTTATAAGCTAACTCCTTTAAAACCTTACGACGGTACTACAAATATAAAAGAATTTTTAGTTTAGGCCAAACTTTACCTTAAGTTTTATAAAAATTTTCTAACGAAGAACTATTAAAAGGTAATAGTTATTTTTTAGCTGCTTACCGGAAAATTTTTTTGTAATCCGAACTTATTATAAACGATTACCTTATAAATTATTTTAACAAATTTTCCGACTTAATTAATTATATTTTCGGCAATTATAAACATTTTAAAGAAAAAATATAAGCTTTATTTAAAGATTTCGATAAAGAATAATATACAATCGAATAGTTACATCTTTTCCAGTAAACCAAGTTAGCAGTTAAATATATAATTAAGTTTATTCGTTTTATATCAGTTTTTAATTTTTCAAAAAGTATATTATTTTATTTTTTTTATAACGGCCTAAAATTATAAGTTAAAGATAAAATGTATAAAATGCCCAAGATTGGCCCCTTCCAGGATTATATTAATAAAGTTATTATTACTTATCGACGTATTTTTAAAAGATATTTGGAAAAAAAAATCTAACAAAAAAAAAACGATCGAAGTTCCAGCAGTAAGTTTTAAAAAAGTAAAAATAAAAACAGGACCTAAAAGGAAACGAATATTACTTTAAGGAAACCTAAAAAAAATAAATCGAATATTAAATGCTTTAACTGTAACAAAAAAAGTTATTATAAAAACGAATATCGTTTTTTAGCTAAAAGAAACTTTAAAAAAAAAGGATTTTTTAAAAAAAGGCCCGAACGGCCGAATAAAAAATAAACAGTAAAAGCGAAAAAAAAGAAGGAAATTAATTTTACCTTTTTCTAGTAGGAATATATTATCGCGACGACTTATTATAAACCAAGCGGCGACTTAAAGTACGAACGTTACCCGATTTGCTAAAATTAAATAGTTAAAGCTTATAAGTATTATCCCGGATAACCAGCTTCCAAGGTAGCCATAAAGCTAGGATGCAAATATTATTTGGATGTACAGAAATGCGAAATATATTACGAATATAGCTAAATATACCCAGAATTTAATAACTACGGGCAGAAAACCCTTAAATCCCGCAAACCCCCAAAGCGGGCGATATACCTTAAAACCGAAACCCCTAAACAGCTCTTTGTTAATAGGTACGGACTTTTTCATTTTTCGGTTTGTAACGATAACGATTGTCCAATTTATCTTCGAACGAAAAAAGATAACGATTATTAGCCCGGTTAGAACGAAAAAACCCTTACAGAGCCTGATAACGGCTGTAAATGTATTAAAATTCCCCGATGGCCCGAATACTTTCGATCTTGTTATTTGCACCCCGATTCGGATTAAAGCCGAAAAGCTATTACTTAAAGTTGCTTATGTTATACTCTTATGTTATGCTTAATACATAAACTTCTGGATATGGGAGTAAGCCCTGCAAAAATCTTAACTTCGAATCGGAAACTTTTTCAAACGTTAAAGGTAAAAATCACTAAAGTAAAATACCAAATTGGCTAAGGTAATATACTTGCATAAACGACAAGTATACCAAATACGCAATTAAGAAAACCCGGGAATAAAAACGCTTTTTAACGAATAAAATTACGAAGTTAAAAAACGGCAAAGGCCTTCGAAACTAAGGTATCGAAAAGCTTTACGAATTAAAATTTTATGTAAAGCAAGAAAAGGATTACGAAATTAAATCGAAATTCCTATTTAATACCGAAGCTAAATTTTCAAAACCATAATTAACTTTAGGGCAGAAAATAATTTTATTTCGCCAGCCGTAACCGAAAAATATTACATTTCTTAAAGGTACAAGCTAAAGTCTTATAAATTACGGACAGTTAATAGAAATTTTTCTTAATATAATAACGGACGAATTTTTAAAAAAACTGAAAATTTTCTAATATAAATCTAAAAGCACCAAAAGCATCTTACCTTGGATATCGCCGACATTTCAGGTTACAATGTTATTTTGGAAATGCCGTAGCTTAATTTTAGCAACCCGCTAATTAATTAAAAAATTTGCCAGCTTTCCTAAAATTACGAATTAATTCCTTTTAAGAAAGAGTTTAAAGAAATTTGCTATATAATCCGAAAAGCTAAGGGATCAAATTCTGCCAGTACTATATTTTCAAAGTACCAGCGATTCGAACGATTTTTTAAGAATAAAGAAAATTACGAACTGCTTTTATACAGATAATGGAACCATCGTATACTTATTAAAAAAGGATATTACTGTAACGAACCTGTCACACAACCACCTGGAAGCGTGATCAGTATCCGAAAGGGGTTTTTGATTTGCAGGTAACAATAGGTCGAAGAATAATTCAGTAGTCTGTTCGTTAAAGAGATTTGCGGACTTTTCCCTTAATCGAAGAACGATGCCTTTGATTGAAGACTTAGATTGATAGCTAAAGAACGAATCTATCTAGATGCTATCTACATAGGAAAACCGTTCGTTATATATCTTCTTATCTTTTGGTAAGTGTACCTTTGATTTATGTAATTTACCGTGATCTACCTTATTTGTCCTAGATTAACTAGATTACCCTAGATTACTAAGGTTTTGGCCAGCTCCGTAGTTTACCCGGAATTCGTCCGCGTTAATCTTAGAGGAACATTTTTATCTTGGAAAACCTTTGGTTCGTAACATTATTCCCTTTTTCCAAGAATTTTTGTTCCAAAGATATAAAAGGTAAATATCCCTTTGTTCGAAACCGCCTTTTGCTATTTTTTTTTAGTTAACTGGATTTATTATGATAAGTTAAGCGAATAAGTAAAAAGGGAAATTTCGTTCCAATTAACGGGAATCCCGAAATAATCGAGTTAATTCGATTAGGAGTTTTGGCGTTAAAGTATTTCCTTATTCGAATTACGTTCGCCTTAGTAATTCTGATTGTTTTTATACAGTCGGCATTCCGAGTTGTAATAACTGTATTCGTCGTTAACGTTTATTTTGTAACGTATTAATTATGAATTCTTTGTCGAAAATTGATGAAGAACGTAATCGGTTACAGCAAAAGCAGCATAAAGTCGAAGATGGGTTTTTAGCGTATTAAGAAATAATTAAGAAAAAGTTAGATAAATTGCGCTAGCGTTAAAAGGAAACATTTCGTCGGCAAAAAAAAAAATCGCAGAAGTTTATTAGGCGACTGAAACGTTTACGCCTTTAACAAAACGTATTAAAGAAAAAGGCTATTACGATTTTAAAGGAAAGATATAAATTAAATCAATTAGAAAAATAAGAAAGATTGGAAGAAGAATAACGCCGTATAAAAGCAAAGCAAGCTTAGCTTGTTTTTAAAATGGACGTTATGGTAAAGGCGTTTATTTCTTTCGATTAAAGCGCCTTAAGGCTGGATTTAAGTACTGGGCCGCTGTTCCTTGCGACGTTGGCCGCGTTAGAGACGGTCGGTTAGGATTTTGGCGGTAAAACGTTTTAATTAAGTCCTTCGCGTTCGTTAGGTGTTTGAAAGGTTTCCAAGTATTTTCTTCGTGTAGGTATCCCTTTTATTTGATCAAATATTGGACCTTGTCTTTAATTACCCTGGAGTCCAGTATTCGTTCAACTTCGTACTTATCGTTATCTTTTTCGACTTCCAGACTGGTTTCCAGCAGGGCGTTTTTAGGTACTGGTTTAAGTAAAGAAATATGGAAAACAAGGTGTATTTTCATGGTTTTAGGTAGTGATAATCGGTAGTTAGTTTTGGAAATAACTTTATCGATTTTGAACGGACTAAGCTTTTTGAAATCGAGCTTATTACTGGGTCTTTTTGTTCTGATTTGAGAAATGTTCGAAATCGCGTTTTGTTTTTGGCGTAACAAATAGATTTTGTCTTTTTTCGACAGAATTGGTCCCTTAATTCTTTTTCTATTGTAATATTAAATTATCCTTTGTTGGAGGAATCGTAATTCATTTTGTAAGCGGACTTGTACTGTCTGGATTTCCGTTGCTACCGTTTCTGCTCGAGGAGCTTTCGCGGTTAATTTTGGAACTTCGTTTAGTAATTGTTCTGGCCGTTAAGTTTCTGCTTGGTAACCATATACCGCTATATGGGGAGAAATACCTATATCTTCGTTGATAAAGGTATTATAAGCTACTTAAGCTAATAGAAAAAGTTTAACTTAGTTATCTTGCTGGTAGTTAATATAACTTTTTAAATATTACTCCAACGTTTAATTTAAACGTTTTATCTATTTATCTATCTGTAAGTGGTATGCTGTCGAGAATTTAAACTTGGTGCCTATTTACTTAAAGAAGCTGGTACCAAATTTTGATATGAAAAGCTTATCTCTATTTAAAATGATTTTTTCTAGTATCTTATGTTTGTCGAGGTAGTATCGGATAAAGGCGTAAACCAGTTGTTCTGCCGTTGCATTTCTTTTGAAAGGTAAGAAATACCCATACTTAGTAAGTTTGTTAACGATTACCCATATTCCATTATATTGAACTCCAGTAACAGGGTCTTTTGATAGGGGTAAACCGGTAATAAAATCCCAAGTAATGGTATTCCAAGCCTTTTCTGGAATATCTGTGGGCTGTAAAAGTCCATAGGGCTTATGTCGGGCTGCTTTTGCCTTATTGCAGATATTGCAATCCTTAATTACCTGCTTAACAGTTCGTCGAAGTTCTGGAAAGTCGTATTTTTCCTGTAATCGTTTGATGGTTTTGAAGATACCCTGATGTCTATATAACGGATCTTTATGGAATTCCTTAACGAATTGCTTTTGTTGGTCTCGAGGGATGTAAATTTTGTTACGGTACAACAGCTGGTTTTCAGGTTGTCCATCTAACTGTTGTATTTCTTTTTGCTTTTCCTTATTATAGGAATTTCGGAATTTCGTCAAAAGTTCTGGGGTAGGTTGCTTTAGTATTTCACATAACCGTAAGGTACCGTCCTTAATCTGTTGCAGTACTTGCATTCGACGTTTCGGAACTTTAAAATCGTAATTTCCTTTACGATTTAAGATATTTGCTTAAATATTTTCTTTTCCCTTAATATGGTAAATTTGGAAATTGTATTTTAACAAGAAAATTATCTAAGTCTCGTAACGTTTATTTAGCTTTTAAGTCGTTATGAACCGGGTAAAATTCTTGTAATCTGAGTAAATATCGAAAGGCTTTTTGGTTCCGCTAAAAAAAGGTTCCCATTTTTTAAGAGCGTTGATAATCGCTAGCAGCTCCTTATCGTAGATCTTGTATCGGAGCTCTGCATTTCGAAAGGCCTTGGAATAATAAGCTACTGGGTATTATTTCCCATTATCTTTTTGTTACTCCAAAACTGCGCTTAGGGTATAATTTGAAGCGTTTGTCTTTAGGCGTTTCTTTCGATTGGCGTTAAGCAATCTCATTATTAGCGCTTTGGTAATTTCGTTTTTCAGTAGTTAAAAAGCTTCCTTAGCTTTTTTTGGAAATTCGAATTCTTTTCCAACATATTTTTTAGTGGTAAGTTTTGTTAAAGGTTTAACAATATCTTTATATCCCTTAATTAGGTTACGTACGTAACCCGTAAATCCTAAAATCTGCCGGATATCGGTAACGGTTACCTTGTTAAAGATGGGCCAGTTCTTAACTGCTTCCAATTTGGAGTCCTGGATCTGAATTTGACCGGGAGTAAAGGTGAATCTTAGATAGTTTAGTTTCTGCGTGTGCTATACACTTTTGGCGGAGTTAATTCGGATGTTTGCTTTATCCAAAGCTTTAAGAACTTAGAAAACATGTTTTTTATACTCTTCTAGCGTTTTAAAATAAATGAGAATATCGTCGAGGTAGACAAAGATATATTTGTTTAGGAATTTCCTGAATATGGTTATAATCAGGCGTTGGAAATTGGCAGGGGCGTTAGTAAGTCCTAAAAGCATAATTCGGTATTTGTAATGCCCGTATATCGTTCGAAAGGCAGTTTTCCATTTTTTTCTTTTTGCCATTCTAATGTGGTAATACCCGTTTCGTAAGTTTAATGCAGTAAACTATTTAGCTTTGCTTGCGTTTTCCTTTAAGGTGTTTATTAAGGTTAAAAGATATCCGTTCTTGATGGTAATATCGTTCAACTGTCGATAGTCGACCACGCGTCGATAAACCGGATTTCCATCTTGATCGATTTTCTGTTTACCGTCTTTGATTTTGGGTATTATAAGTACAGGGTATCTTACGGGGGATTTAGATGGCTGAATGTAACTTTTTTTTAGGTTTAACTGGATGCTTTTCTATAAGGCCTTTGCCTTTTCTGGATTTATGTAGTAGATTTTGTGAAATTTGGGGTAATGTCCTTTTTTAATGGGTATGCGATGATCTTATTATCCGTATAGAGGTAACTTATGGTTTTCTTTGTCCTTAAAAAGACGTTCGAATTGTTGATATTTTGGGGGTATAGTACTGGCAGAGTTTAATACTTTAGCTTCTTGAATTATGTAGCAGATTTCTTTGGATCCTTTTTTAACAGAAGTTGATTCGCGGTCCTAAGAAAGCTGGCGAGTTTTCCAGTTAATTAATAGATTACTGGAATCAAGCTATGGCATTCCCAGAATAATATCGTGACCTGATATATCGGCGATATCTAGGGTAAAATGTTCTTGGTGCCTTTGGATCCATATTGGAAGTTTTTTAGTTTTTTTAAGGACTCGTCCGCTATCGTACTGGGAAAGACTTCCATTAACTGTCCGTAATTTGTAGGACTTTAGCTTATATCTCCAAGGAATGTGATGTTTTTCGGCCACTGCTGGCGAAATAAAGTTGCCTTTTGCTCCAGAGTTAATTATGGCTTTAAAAGTTT
The DNA here is from genome assembly GCA_004155945.1 of Monosporascus sp. mg162. Lineage (NCBI taxonomy): Eukaryota > Fungi > Ascomycota > Sordariomycetes > Xylariales > Monosporascus > Monosporascus sp. mg162. The sequence goes on along the minus strand of QJNY01000053.1, from coordinate 76,309 downwards.
GGCTTTGGTACTGACTAGGAATTTCGATCTGGCTTCGTAATCCTTTTCTTGCCTTACATAAGGTCTTGGTTCGTAAAGCTTTTCGATGCCTTAATTTCGAAAGCCTTTGTCGTTTTTTGATTTCGTAATTCTGTTCGCTAAAAGGCGTTTCTATTCGCGAGCTTTTTTAACTGCGTATTTGGTACATTTGTCGTTTATGTAAGTATACTACTTTCGTTAGCCAATCTGGCATTTTACTTTAGTGATTTTTACCTTTGACGTTTGGAAAAGCTTCCGATTCGAAGTTGAGATTTCTGTAGGGCTTGCTCCTATATCCAGAAGTTTATGCATTAAGCATAGCATGGGGGTATAACATAAGTAACCTTAAGCAATAGCTTTTCGGCTTTGATCCGAATCGGGGTGCAAATAACAAGATCGAGGGTATTCGGGCCATCGGGGAATTTCGATATATTTGCATTTGTTATCAGGTTTTGTAAGGGTTTTTTCGTTCCAACTGGGCCAATAATCGTTGTTTTCCTTTGCTCGAAGGTGAATTGGATAATCGTTATCGTTGCAGGCCGAGAAATGGAGAAATCCGTGCCCATTAACAGAGTCCTGTTTAGGGGTTTCGGTTTTGAGGTATACTGCCCGTTCTGGGGGTTTTTCGGGTTTAGGTGCCTTTAGCCCATGGTTGTCGGGGCGCATCTGGCCATATTCGTGATGTATTTCGCACTTTTGCACATCCAAATAATATTCGCATCTTAGCTTTATGGTTACCCTGGAGGCTGGTTGTCCGGGATGATACTTGCAGGCTTTGGCTGTTTGATTTTGGCAAATCGGGTAACGTTCGTATTCTGGGTCGCCGTTTGGTTTATAGTGGGTCGTCGCGATGGTATATTCCTGTTGGAAAGAGGTGGAATTAACTTTCTTTTTTTCTTCGCTTTCGCTATCTGTTTTTTATTCGGCCGTTCGGGTTTTTTTTTAAGGAATCCTTCCTTTTTTGGGGTTTTTTTTGGCTGGGGAACGACATTCGTTTTTATAGTGGCCTTTTTTGCTATAGTTAAAGCATTTAACATTTGATTTATTTTTTCTAGGCTTCCTGGAAGTGGTATTCGTTTCCTTTTAGGTCCTGTTCTTATTTTTGCTTTTTTAAGACTTGCTACTAAAGTTTCGATCGTCCCTTTTTTTGTCGGATCTCTTTTTCTCCAAGTATTTTTTAAAGGTACGTCGATCGGTAATAATGGCTTTGTTAATATAGTCCTGGAAAGGGCCAGTTTTGGGCACTTTATATATCTTATCCTTAACTTGTAATTTTAGGCCGTTATAAAAGGGATAAAACAGCGCGCTTTCTGGGAGATTAAAAATTAATGCAAGGCGATTAAATTTAGTCGTATATTCGGCTGTTAACTTAGTTTGCTGGAAAAGGTACAACTGTTCGACCGCATATTATTTTTTATCGGAATTTCCAAACAAAGTTCGTATTTTTTCCTTAAAATATTTATAATTGCCGAAAATATAATTAATTAAGTCGGAAAATTAATTTAAGTAATTTATAAGGTAATCGTTTATAATAGGTTCGGATTATAAAAAAACTTTTTTAATAAGTAGCTAAAAGATAATTATTACCTTTTAATAATTTTCCGTTAGAAAATTCTTATAAAACTTAAGGTAAAGTTTAGCCTGGACCAAGAATCTTTTTATATTTGTAGTACCGTCGTAAGGTTTTAAAGGGGTTAACTTATAGCCCTTAACTTTTGGCATTTCATAATAAGCAAAGGGTGGAATAATGTTTTCGCGGAATTAATTCGCGCTAAATAAAAGTAATATCGAAAACCTTTATTATCGAGCGAGTTTGGTATTTTCCCTTTTTACCGCCTGGAGTTCAGTTATTAAGATGCGTAGCTTGTCGTTAATCGTAAGTTCTTTTTCCTTGCCTTTCGAACTGTCGGATTCCTTTTTTTCCTTTTCCGGTTCGTTTTCCTGGACCTTAACGGTTTCCTTTAAAGCTGGGGAGGATTGTTGCAGAAAAGAAGAAGGTTTTCCTTAAGACCAAGTAATAAGGGGGGCCATGTTGTTAATTAAAGAAAGGACTTTTTTAATAAGGGGTAGGATATTTTAATCCAGATATTGATCCCTTACTGGCTAATGATGGCGATCGGATATGTCGTTTGTTTTCTGAACGCCGTTTTGTAATATCGTCTTTATTAGGTTTAAGAAAGCTTATGCCCAATTAGGCCTTAAACTATTCGTCGGCTATTAATTAAGGAGTTATTAAAATGTAACGAACCTATTACATAACTACCTGGAAACGTAATCAATATCCGAAAGGGATTTTTAATTTGCAGGTAACAATAGGTCGAAAAATGATTTAGTAATTTGTTCGTTAAAGAAATTTGCGGACTTTTCCTTTAATCAAAAAACGATGCCTTTAATTAAAAACTTAGATTAATAGCTAAAGAACGAATTTATCTGGGTGCTATTTACATAGGAAAACCGTTCGTTATATATCCTCTTATCTTTTGGTAAGTGTGCTTTTGATCTATGTGATCTACCGTGATCTACCCCACTTGTCCTAGATTAACTAGATTACCTTAGATTACCAAGGTCTTGGCCAGCTCCGTAGTTTATCCGGAGCTCGTCCGCGCTAATCCTAGAGGAGCATTCTTATCTTGGAGAACCTTTGGTTCGTAACAATTACCTTAAGTTTTATACAATATACTACATCAATCCAAAAAAGGTAAAGGCTTTATAAAAAGGTATTTAATTAAACCTAAAAAAAGGTTATATTCAGTTATCCGAATCCTTTACAAAATACCCTATATTTATAGGACCTAAAATTAAAAACGGCAAGTAAAAATTCGACCAAAATAAAGATCCGGTTTATCGACGCGTAATCGATTACTAATAGCTAAACGATATTACCATCAAAAACGGTTATCTTTTAATTTTAATAAATACCTTAAAGGAAAACGTAAGCAAAGCTAAATAGTTTACCGCCTTAAACCTTTAAAACGGGCATTATTACATTTAAATAATAATAAAAGAAAACTAGAAAATTATTTTTCGAACGATATACGGGCATTACGAATACCGAGTTATGCTTTTAGGACTTATTAATACCCCTGCTAGTTTTTAACGCCTAATTATAACCATATTTAGGAAATTCCTAAAAAAGTATATCTTTATCTACTTCGACAACATCCTTATCTATTCCGAAACCCTGGAAAAACATAAAAAGCATATTTTCCAGGTTTTTAAAACTTTAAATAAAGCAAATATCCGAATTAACCCCGTTAAAAGTATACGGCATACGCAGAAATTAAATTATTTAGGATTTACCCTTACCCCTGGTTAAATTCAAATCTAGGATTCCAAATTAAAAGTAATTAAAAATTGGCCTATTTTTAATAAGGTAACCGTTACCGATATCCGGCAGATTTTAAGATTTACAGGTTACGTACGTAACTTAATCAAGAGATATAAAGATATTGTCAAACCATTAACGAAATTAACTATTAAAAAATATGTCGGAAAAGAATTCGAACTTTTAGAAAAAGCCAAAAAATACTTTTCAGTTATTTAAAAACGAAATTACCAAAGCGCCAATAATAAAATTGTCCAACGCCGACAGAAAGAAACGCCTAAAAATAAACGTCTCAGGTTATGCCTTAAACGTAGTTTTAGAACAACAAAAAAATAACGGGAAATGGTACCCAATAGCCTATTATTTTAAGGCTTTTCGAAACGTAAAATTCCGATATAAGATCTACGACAAAAAGCTGCTAGCGATTATTAACGCTTTTAAAAAATAAGAATCTTTTCTTAACGGAACTAAAAAGCCTTTCGATATTTACTTAAATCATAAAAACCTTACCCGGTTTATAACGACTTAAGAATTAAATAAACGTTACGAAACTTAAATAATTTTTTTGTCGAAATACAACTTCCAAATCTACTATATCAAGGGAAAAAAAAAACATCCAAGCAAATATCCTAAGTTGTAAAAGAAATTACGATTTTAAAGTCCGAAAACGCCGAATGCAAATGTTGCAGCAAACTAAGGACGGTACCCTACGGTTATGTAAAATACTAAAGCAACTTATCCTAAAATTTTTAACGAAATTCCGAAATTCTTATAATAAGGAAAAATAAAAAAAGATATAACAATTAGATAAATAACCTGAAAACCAGCTGTTATACCATAGCAAAATTTACATCCTTCGAAACCAATAAAAGCAATTCGTTAAAAAGTTTTACGAAAATCCATTATACGGATATCAGGGTATTTTCAAAACTACCAAACGATTGCAGGAAAAATACGACTTTTTAGGACTTCGACGAATTGTCAAGCAGGTAGTTAAAAATTGCAATATCTGTAACAAGGCAAAAGCAGCCCGACATAAGCCCTATGGACTTTTATAGCCCATAAATATTCCAAAAATGGCTTAGAACATTATTGCTTGGGATTTTATTACTGGTTTACCCTTATCAAAAAATCCCGTTACTGGAATTTAATATGATAAAGTATAAGTAATCGTTAATAAACTTACCAAGTATAAATACTTCCTACTTTTTAAAGGAAATATAACAGCAAAATAACTAGCTTACGCCTTTGTCCGATATTACTTCGATAAATATAGGATACCAAAAAAAATCATTTTAAACAAAAATAAGCTTTTTATATCAAAATTTGGTATTAGCTTTTTTAAGTAAATAAGCGCCAAACTTAAATTTTTTACAGTATACCACTTATAAACAAATGAATAAATAAAACGTTTAAATTAAATATTGGAGCAGTACTTAAAAAGTTATATTAATTATTAACAGGATAACTAGATTAAACTTTTTCCATTAACTTAAATGGCTTATAATACTTTTATTAACGAAGATATAGGTATTTCTCTTTATATAACGGTATATGGTTACCAAGCAGAAATTTAACGGCTAGAACAGCTATTAAACGAAGCTTTAAAATTGACCGTAAAAGCTTTTTAAGTAAAAACGGTAATAACTGAAATTTAAATAATATAGGTCCGCTTATAAAATAAATTACAATTTTTTCAGTAAAGGATAACCCAGTACTATAATAAAAAAAGAATTAAGGAACCAATTTTGTCGAAAGGAAATAAAGTTTATTTGCTACGTCAAAAACAAAACGCAACTTCGAACATTTCCCAAATCAAAACAAAAAGATTTAATAATAAGTTTAATTTTAAAAAGCTTAGTCCGTTCAAAATCGATAAAATTATTTTCAAAACTAACTACCAACTGTTATTACCCAAAACGATGAAAATATATCCTGTTTTCCATATCTCTTTACTTAAACCAGCACCTAAGAACGCCCCGCTGGAAACCAGTTTAAAAGTCGAAAAAAACGACGATAAGTACAAAGTTAAACGAATACTAAACTTCAGGATAATTAAAGATAAGGTCTAATATTTGATTAAATGGAAGGATTACTTATACGAAAAAAACACTTAAGAATCCTTTAAGCACCTAACGAACGCGAAGGATTTGGTTAAAACGTTTTACCGCTAAAATCCTAACCGACCGTCTTTAACGCGGCCAAGGTTGCAAAAAATAACGGCCTAATACCCAAATCCAGCCCCTCGGCATTTTAATCGAAAAAAAGCAATACCTCCGTTATAGCATTAATTTCGGAAGCAAGCCGAGCTTGTTCTGCTTTTATACGGCGTTGCTCTTTTTCCATTTTTTCTTTTTCTTTTAATTAATCTAATTTTAAACCTTCTTTTAATATTTTTAAAGCCCTTTTCTTGAAAAGGTTTTATTAAAAACGTAAACGCTTTAATCTTCCAATAAATTCCTTCATTTTTCTTTCCGCCGCTTCCTGATAAGCCAAAAATTTATCTTTAAAATCTCGCTACTTTTTTTCTAAACGAAACCGCATTTCGTCTACCTTTTTTAACGAATTCATAATTAAAACGTTATAAAAAGAACGCTGGCGACGAATACAGCAGCTGCAACTTGAAAATTCGACTACAAAAAAACAACCGGTTTCTTCGAAACGGATACTGTTGAAACATAGAAAACCTTCCGTACCAAAGCTTTCAATTAAATCGGCACGGGTATCTCTGAAATCTCGTTAACCCAGACAGGGGTTTTTTTCTGTTTCTACGCGCAATCTGGCATATCGAATGATCAATAAAAAGGGTTCCAAAAAGTTAAACTCCGCCCGGAAGGTTTCTTACTATTTTATCTTTAAAACAAAGATCTTAGGAAAAGGGAAATGGTATTACGAATCAAAAACTACTCTCCTTATCTAGGCGAAAATACCTTACAGTTAAACTCCAGAAGCAAATATCTTAGCATTTCAATATAATCTGGAGGATCTGATAAATCTGAACCAGATCACACAAATCCAGCAAATCTACGATACACCCATAAAAAACCAAAGGATATATAATAGATAAGTTTCTGCTGTAAATAGCACCCACTTAATTTTGCTCCTTAGCTATCAATCTAAGTCTTCAATTAAAGGCAACGTTTTTCGATTAAAGGAAAAGTCCGCAAATCTCTTTAGCGAACAAACTACTGAATTATTCTTCGCCCTATTGTTACCTACAAATCAAGAACCCCTTTCGGATACTGATCACACTTCCAGGTGGTTATGCGACAGGTTCGTTACAAAAGAATTTAAACGCGTTTAAATCGGAAAACCAGTTATGAACAGGTTTTATACAAAAGTCTAGAAACGTTTCGTAAATAGTTCGAGTTTATTCGAGCTATTATCGCAAAATATAGTATCGTAAAAAGGATATTTACAACTCTGACGAGCCTAGATTCATAATAAAGCTTTTATAATAACAGGTATGGTAATTACCAGTTCTGAAAAACGTAAAAAACCTAGATAAACGCAATATAAGAATAAAGAATAGGTTATAGATATCTAGACTATTAATTTCCAAGATTAGACTATGCTGTCCTTCGTTATTATGGCGGAAAAAAGTTATTTTAGGTCCTGATACTGCAATAACTTATTGCCAACAGCCGATTAAAGAATTGCATTAAGAAATAATAGCTAGATGACAAATAAACTAGTTTTCGAATAAATTCAGCATTTAACAAATGTATTCGGACGCATACGAAAGGTTCGAAACGTTTCCTTATCCTCGACGGCTATAAAAGCTACTATTTGATAGAATTCGAAATTTTTCTCGGCGTTCCTTCAAATGGGTTATATAATTATCGAAAGTTAACATTTCGATTAAGTGGACGATACGCTTTTAGAAATAAGAATTCAGACTATTGTAAACGAATATTAATTATTATATAGAATTATTTATCTTATATATAGAATAATAATGAACGACCTTCATTGCCTAATTATAAAACGACTTGTTATCGATAATATCCTACCTGGTAAACTTTGCGTTTTTAAGGTAATCTAAGGCATCGGATTCGTTAACTTTAAACCTTTTTATTAGTTTTATTAATGCTTTTTCATTGTCGATTTTGTACTCCAAACGCTATATTAATAACAATTAAACCGGTTACTATATCTGGACCAAGATACGTAAAAGCTAATAAAAATCTCTTGCGATAATTTTAACTTTATCATCGTTATTATTTCGCGCTTTGCGCAAATCATCAGTAAACAAAAAAACGTTGCGGTAATAAACGTCTTTGCCAATGATAATATAATTGTCTTCGCTAAACGATTTATTTAAATTAGGCTGAGAATATCCTAAGTTATGTATCTGTTAACCTGTAGTAAATTATTTGCATTAGGTTGACTTTTTGAAAAAAAAAGGATTTCCTCGTTAAAGAAGTTACTTATGAGAATTTGCATTCCGACTTATATAGCCATAAGCATAGCTGCCGCCGTTTTATTAATCTTGTCGTTGTTGTTATTTGATTGTTAAAAGCTATAGCGGCGGTATAACAGTGTCGGCTGGGGTAGCTGTCCGTTTATGTTGTCGTTGTCGTCCGTCCGCTCGAATGTTACGAACCAAAGGTTCTCCAAGATAAGAATGCTCCTCTAGGATTAGCGCGGACGAGCTCCGGGTAAACTACGGAGCTGGCCAAGACCTTGGTGATCTAGTGTAATCTAGTTAATCTAGGACAAGTGGGGTAAATTACGGTAAATCATATAAATCAAAAGTATACTTACCAAAAAATAGGAGGATATATAACGAACGGTTTTCCTATATAAATAATACCCAGATAAATTCGTTCTTTAACTATCAATTTAAATTTTTAATTAAAAGTAACGTTTTGTAATTAAAAAAAAAATCCGCAAATCTTTTTAACGAATAAATTACTGAATTATTTTTCGCCTTATTGTTACCTGCAAATCAAAAACCTTTTTCGGATATTAATTACGCTTCCAGGTAGTTATATAATAAGTTCGTTATATTTTAATAGTTCCTTAATTAATAACCGACGAATGGTTCAAGGTCTAATTAAGCATAAGCTTTTTTAAATCCAGTAAAAATAATATTACAAAACGGCATTTAAAAGATAAACGATATACCTGATCGCCCTCGCTAACAAGCGATTAACATCTGGATTAAAACATTTTACCCTTTATTAAAAAAGTTCTTTCTTTAATCGACAACATGGCCCCCGTTAATACTCGGTCTCAAAAAGGACCTTTTTCTCAGCAACAATCTTTTCCGGCTCCGAAAAAAACCATTAAGGTCCAGGAAAACGAACCGGAAAAGGAAAAAAAGGAATCCGACAGCCCGAAAGGCAAAAAAAGAAAACTTACGATTAACGACAAGCTACGCATCTTAATAACTAAATTCCAGGCGGTAAAAAGGGAAAATACTAAACTCGCTTAACAACAAAAGTTTTCGACATTACCTTTATTTGGCGCAAATTAATCCCGCAAAAACATTATTCTACCCCCTACTTATTATAAAATGCCAAAAGTTAAAGGCTATAAGCTAATACCCCCAAAACCTTACGACGGCATTACAGATATAAAAAAATTCTTAATTCAAGCCAAATTTTACCTTAAATTTTATAAAAATTCTTTAACGGAAAATTATTAAAAGATAATAATTATCTTTCAACTACTTGCCGGAAAAATTCTCTTATAGTCCGAACTTATTATAAACGACTACCTTATAAATTACCTTAATCAATTTTCCGACTTAACTAATTATGTTTTCGGTAAATATAAATATTTTAAGGAAAAAATGCGAACTTTATTTGGAAATTCCGATAAAAAACAGCATACGGTCGAACAGTTGCACCTTTTCCAGCAAACTAAGTTAGCAGCCAAATATGCAATTAAATTTAATCGCTTTATATCGGTTTCCAATTTCCCAAAAAACGCATTATTTTATCCTTTTTATAACGGCTTAAAATCATAAATAAAGAATAAAATGTACAAAATGCCCAAAACTGGCCCCTTCCAGGATTATATTAACAAAACCATCATTACCGATCGACGTATTTTTAAAAAGTATTTGGAGAAAAAAAGATCCGATAGAAAAAAGGACGATCGAAATTCCAGCAGCAAATCCTAAAGAAGCAAAAATAAGGATAAAACCTAAAAAGAAGCGAATACCACTTCCAGGAAGCCCAAAAAGGACAAATCGAACGTTAAATACTTTAACTGTAACAAAAAAAGCCATTACAAAAACGAATATCGTTCCCCAGCCAAAAAGAACTCCAAGAAAAAAGGGATTCCTTAAAAGAAAGCCCGAACGGCCAAATAAGAAACAAACAGTAAAAGCGAAAAAGAAAAGGAAGTTAATTCCACCTTTTTCCAATAGGAATATACCATTACGACGATTTACTATAAACTAAGCGGCAACCCAAAATACGAGCGTTACCCGATTTGCCAGAATCAAACAGCTAAAGCCTGCAAATATTATCCTGGATAATTAACCTCCAAGGTAACTATAAAATTAAGATACGGATATTATTTAAATATACAAAAGTACGAAATATACTACGAATATGGCCAGATGCGCTCCGATAACCATGGGCTAAAGGCACTTGAACCCGAAAAACCCCCAAAACGGGCAGTATATTTCAAAACCGAAGCCCTTAAACAGGACTTTATTAATAAGCACGAACTTTTCCATTTTTCGGCCTATAACGATAACGATTATCCAATTTACCTTCGAACAAAGGAAAATAACGATTATTAGCCCGGTTAAAACGAAGAAACCCTTATAAAGCCTGATAACGACTGCAAATATATCGAAATTTCCCGATAGCCCGAATACTTTCGATCTTATTATTTGCACCCCGATTCGGATCAAAGCCGAAAAGCTATTGCTTAGGGTTACTTATGTTATACCCCCATGTTATGCCTAATGTATAAACTTCTGGATATAAAAGCAAGCCTTGCAAAAATCTTAACCTCGAATCGGAAACCTTTCCAAACGTTAAAAGTAAAAATCGCTAAGGTAAAATGCCAGATTAGCTAACGAAAGTGGTATACTTGCATAAACGACAAATATACCAAATACGCAGTTAAGAAAGTTCGCGAATAAAAACGCCTTTTAACAAATAGAACTACGAAATTAAAAAACGGCAAAGGCTTTCGAAATTAAGGCATCGAAAAACTTTGCAAACCAAGACCTTATGTAAAGCAAAAAAAGGATTACGAAGCTAAATCGAAATTCCTATTCAATACCAAAGCCAAACTTTTAAAGCTATAATTAACTTTAAAACAAAAAGCAACTTTATTTCGCCAGCCGTAGCCGAAAAATATCACATTTCTTGAAGGTACAAGCTAAAGTTTTACAAATTACGGATAATTAATGGAAATTTTTCCCGGTATAATAACGGACGAATCCTTAAAAAAACTGAAAAACTTCCAATATGGATTTAAAGGTACTAAAAACATTTTACCCTGGATATTGCCGATATTTCAGGTTATAATATTATCTTGGAAATGCTATAACTTAACTTTAACAATCCGTTAATTAATTGGAAAACTCGCCAGCTTTCTTAAAACTACAAATTAATTCTTGTTAAAAAAGGGTCCAAAGAAATCTATTATATTATCCGAGAAACCAAGGTATCAGATTCTGCCAGTACCATATCCCCAAAGTATCAACGATTCGAACGATTTTTCAAGGATAAAGAAAATTACGAATTACTTTTATATGGATAATGGGATTATCGCATACTTATTAAAAAAGGATATTACCCTAAACTTTACAAAATCTACCATATAAATCCAGAAAAGGTAAAAGCCTTATGGAAAAGCATTTAATTAAACCTAAAAAAAGGTTATATTTAGCCATCCGAATTTTCCGCAGGTTATCTTGTACTTATAGTACCCAAAATCAAGGACGGCAAGTAAAAAATCGACCAAGACGGAAATCCGGTTTATCGACGCGTGGTCGATTATCGATAGTTAAACGATATTACCATTAAAAACGGATATCCTTTAACCTTGATAAATACCTTAAGGGAAAACGTAAGCAAAGCTAAATGGTTTACCGCCTTAAACCTTCGAAACGGGTACTACCGTATTAAAATGGCAAAAGGAGAAAAATAAAAAACTGCCTTTCGAATAATATACGGGCATTACGAATACCGAATAATGCCTTTGGAACTTATTAACGCCCCTACCAGTTTCCAACGCTTAATTATAACCATATTCAGGAAGTTCTTAAACAAATATATCTTTGTTTACCTCGACGACATCCTCATTTATTCCGAAACGCTGGAAAAGTATAAAAAACATGTTTTCCAGGTTCTTAAAGCTTTAAATAAAATAAACATCCGAATCAACCCCGCCAAAAATGTATAGCATACGTAAAAACTAGATTATCTAGGATTTACCCTTACCCCCGGTCAAATTCAGATCCAAAACTCCAAATTGGAAACAGTTAAAAACTGGCCTATTCTTAATAAGGCAACCGTTACAGATATCCGACAAATCTTAGGATTTACGGGTTACGTACGTAACCTGATTAAGGGATATAGAAATATTGTTAAACTATTAACGAAACTTACTATTAAGGAATATGTTGGAAAAAAATTCGAATTTCCAAAAAAAGCTAAAGAAGCTTTTCAGCTATTTAAAGACAAAATTACCAAAGTACCAATAATAAGATTACCCAACGCTAATCGAAAGAAACGCTTAAAAACAAACGCTTTAAATTATGCCTTAGGCGCAGTTTTAAAGCAACAAAAAGGTAATGGGAAATGGTACCTAATAGCCTATTATTCCAAGGCCCTTTAAAACGCAGAACTTCGATATAAGATTTACGACAAAAAGCTGCTAGCGATTATTAACGCTTTTAAAGAATAGGAACCTTTTTTTAACGGAACTAAAAAGCTTTTTGATATTTATTTAAATTACAAAAACTTTACCCGGTTCATGACGACTTAAAAGCTAAATAAACGCCACGAAACCTGGATAATTTTCCTGTCGAAGTACAACTTTTAAATCTACCATATCAAAAGGAAAGAAAATATCCAAGTAGATATCCTAAGTCGCAAAGGAAATTACGATTCCAAGGTTCCGAAACGTCGAATGCAAATGCTGTAACAAACTAAGGATGGTACCTTACGGTTATGTAAAATACTGAAACAACTTACCTTAGGACTTTTAACGAAATTCCGAAATTCCTATAATAAGAAAAAGCAAAAAAAAGTGCAACAATTAGGTGGACAACCTAAAAACCAGCTGTTGTACCATGGCAAAATCTATATCCTTCGAAATTAATAAAAGCAATTCGTCAAAGAATTTTATGAAAATCCGTTACATAAACATTAAGGTATTTTCAAAACCATCAAACGATTATAGGAAAAATACAACTTTTTAGGACTTCGACGAACTGTTAAGTAGGTAGTTAAAGATTACAATATCTGCAATAAGGCAAAAGCAGCCCGATATAAGCCCTATGAACTTTTACAGCCCATAAATATTCCAGAAAAGGCTTAAAATATTATTACTTGGAATTTTATTACCGGTTTACCCTTATCAAAAAATCCCGTTACTGGAGTTTAATATAATGGAATATGGGTAATCGTTAACAAACTTACCAAGTATAAGTACTTTTTACCTTTTAAAGGAAACGTAACGGCAGAATAACTGGCTTACGCCTTTATCCGATATTACCTCGACAAATATAAGATACCAAAAAGAATTATTTCAGATAAAAATAAGCTTTTTACATCAAAATTTGGTATTAACTTTTTTAAGTAAATAAGCGCTAAGCTTAAGTTTTTTATAGCATACCACTTACAGATAAATAAATAAACGGAACGTTTAAATCAAATATTGGAGTAATACTTAAAAAGTTATATCAATTACTAATAGGATAATTAAGTTAAACTTTTTCCATTGGTTTAAATAGCTTATAATACTTTTATTAACGAAAATATGGGTATTTCTCCCTATACAGCAGTATATGGACACCAAGCAAAGACTCGACGGCCAGAACAGCCATTCGATAAAGCTTTAAAGTTAACCGCAAAAACTTCCCGAACAGAAATAATAGCGACTGAAATTTAAACAGTATAGGTCCAATTACAAAAAAAATTGCGATTTTTCCAGCAAAAAATAACCCAGTACTATAATAAAAAAAAATTAAAGGACCAATTCTGTCGAAAGGAAATAAAGTTTATTTACTACGTTAAAAACAAAACGCAACTTCGAACATTTTTCAAATCAAAACGAAACGGCCCAACGATAGGCTTAATTTCAAAAAACTTGGTCCGTTTAAAATCGATAAAGTTATTTCCAGGATTAACTACCGACTGTTACTACCCAAAACGATAAAAATACACCTTATTTTCCATATCTCTTTACTTAAATCAGCATTTAAAAACGTCCCGCTAAAAATTAATCTGGAAATCGAAAAGGACGACGATAAGTATAAGATTAAACGAATACTAGATTTTAGGGTAATTAAAGATAAGGTCCAATATTTAATTAAATAAAAGGATTACCTATACAAAGAAAACATTTAAAAACCCCTTAAGTACCTAACGAATGCAAAAAACCTAGTTAAAACGTTTTACTGCCAAAATCCTGACCGACCGTCTTTAATACGGCCAACGTCGCAGGGGACAACGGCCCAACATTTAAATCCAGCCCTAAAGCGTTCCAATCGAAAAAAATAAACGCCTTTATTATAGCGTCCATCTTAGAAACAAGCTAAACTTACTTTGCTTCTATACGGCGTTATTCTTCTTCCAATTTTTCTTATTTTTCCAGTTAATTTAATTTATATCCTTCCTTTAAAATCGCAATAACCTTTTTCTTTAATACGTTTTATTAAAGGCGTAAGCGTTTCAATCGCCCAATAAATTCCTGCAATTTTTCTTTTTGCCGACAAAATATTTCCTCCTAACGCTAACGCAATTCATCCAATTCTTTCTCAATTATTTCCTAATACGCTAAAAACCCATCTTCGATTTTACGTTACTTTTGCTACAACCAATCACGTTCTTCATCAATTTTCGACAAGGAATTTATGGTTAATACGTTACAAGATAGACGTTAACGACAAGTACAGTTATTACAACTCGGAATGCCGACTGTATAAAAACAATCAAAATTACCAAAACGAACGCAATTCAAACAAGGAAATGCTTTAACGCCAAAACTCCTAATCGAATCAGCTCGATTATTTCGGGATTCCCGTTAATTAGGACAAAGTTTCCCTTTTTGCTTATTCGCTCGACCTATCATAATAAATCCAGTTAATTAAAAAAGAATAGCAAAAAGCGGTCTCGAACAAAAGGACATTTACCTTTTTATCTTCGGGACAAAAATTCTTAAAAAAAGGGAATAATGTTACGAACCAAAGGTTCTCCAAGATAAAAATATTCCTTTAAGATTAACGCGGACGAGCTCCGGGTAAACTACGGAGCTGGCCAAGACCTTAATAATCTAGTATAATCTAGTTAATCTAAAACAAATAAGGTAAATCACGGTAAATCATATAAATCAAAGGCACACTCACCAAAAGATAGGAGGATATATAACGAACGGTTTTCCTATATAGATAACACCTAGATAAATTCGTTCTTTAGCTATCAATCTAAATCTTTAATCAAAAGCAACGTTCTGCGATTAAAGGAAAAGTCCGCAAATCTCTTTAACGAACAGATTACTAAATCATTTTTCGCCCTATTGTTACCTGCAAATTAAGAACCCCTTTCGGATACTGATCACGCTTCCAGGTAGTTATGTAACAAGTTCGTTACATCGAATCCCTGCTGATATTTTTCAGATTGTCGACTTTCGGATATGTAAGTATTTGGCATTAGATTTACCTCCTCAAAATTTATATCGTTACTTTGAATGCCTAAAAGTGTTGGTTATCGTTACAAAAATCGACTTAGCCAAGATTTAAATAGAGTAAATATACGCGGTAGCGTATAAGAAGCTGTAAAAGTACTTTAAGGACGTTGTAACGTTGTTAATAACGACTTTGGTATATTTGGCGTTCGAAATACCGTCCGGAAATAATCGACGGGTATCAAATAGTTAATAGAAATTACGACGTTGCCGACTTTTAATAGATTTGGGGTAAATGGATAACGGGATGAAGGTAGCCGGGCTTTTGGAAAGTTCGTTCCTAGAGTTCGTTGCTGTTGATATGGACGCTGTTTTGGCTGTTTATACGACGGCGGTAATGGATTTGAAATAAATGAAGATAATAATACGTTATTAGTAGTAATTACAATGTTTTTAAATCAATTTCTATCGTTAGCAAGTATGTTCTATTAATTGCAAAATTAATAACTTGATCGTAAGCGTATTTAAAAGCTTAATTGTCCGTGATCCAGCCCTCGACTGTGTTAATGTCTGTATTTGTACTTTGGGATCTCGTTCGACGTTATTTTCAATGCTTCTAATAATTCGTTTTAAGGTTATAAACGATGCCGAAATATAGGTTTCGTTCGATTTAGTACTGGGGCAATTTGGTAATAACAAGATTATCGGAAAATTTTTTCAAAAACGTAATAACCTTATAGATAGTTTTAACGTAAGGTAAGTTTCCGAGAAAGTTTTAGATAATGTTTGCTATTTGAGCAAAAAGAATAAAGTTTATAACGCTGTAGTAACGAAAACGATAAAGTTTAATGGTATAACGAACCTGTTATACGACCACCTGGAGGTATAAGCAGTATCTGAAAGAGGTTCTTGATTTGCAGGTAACAATAAAGCAAAGAATGATTTAGTAGTTTGTTCGTTAAAGGAATTTACGGACTTTTCCCTTAATCGAAAAACGTTACCTTTAATTAAAGACTTAAATTAATAGCTAAGAAACGAAATTATTTAGGTATTATTTACATAAGAAAACTGTTTGTTATATATCTTTTTATTTTTTGGTAAATATGGCTTTGATCTATATGATTTACCGTGATTTACCCCACTTACCCTAGATTAACTAAATCACATTAGATCACCTTGGTCTTGGCTAGGTCCGTAGTTTACCGGGAGCTCGTCCGCGCTAGTCCTAGAGGAGCACTCTTATCTTGGAGAACATCTGGTTCGTAACAAATGGATAGTTTGATAGAAATGGTACGGCCTTAATAACAGCGAGGACGATAACGTTTTGATGGAATTTGATAGCTATTTACTTAACGTCTTTTAAACGGCAGTAATAGCGGTACGAAGCGAGGTAACGATAAAGAATTAAGAAATAAAAAATTAAATAGGATTGGATTGTATCATATTGTGGTCTTCGGAAAAAATTAAAGATGCTACCATTTAGTAGGCAATGTATAGATGTAACGTTAATGTAAAATTGATGATTAATTAAGTAAATAAGTTTATGGATAGATTTGGTGTTTCGTGTTTATTGTAGCCGTATAACGCTGGTATACGGCGACAACGCAGAGCCCACCACCGCCACACGCCCAGAGAGCGTTTTTACCGATCGAAATAAAGTATATTTGTTATAGTTTATAATATAAAAACCGCATAAAAGTTAACCTATTTATAATCAAACTCAGTTCGATAAATGCTTGACATGTTTTGAATATGTTTTTAATATCGCAAATAGAATTTAATATTTATTTAAAATAAGCGAGATAATATATAAAAGCAAAGTTATTAAACTTAAAGTATTTAAAGCCTTTTAATTTATAC
Organism: Monosporascus sp. mg162; assembly: GCA_004155945.1. Classification (NCBI taxonomy): domain Eukaryota; kingdom Fungi; phylum Ascomycota; class Sordariomycetes; order Xylariales; genus Monosporascus; species Monosporascus sp. mg162. The sequence continues at coordinate 59,277 of QJNY01000053.1, read as the reverse complement.
AGTTAAATTTGTTTTAAATTTTTAAATAGCTTACAATATTTATAAATTAAACTAAGTTATTAGAAATAAGTCATTTAAAATATTAAAAACTCGAATTAGTTTATGTACCCGACCCGTTTACAAACCGCATTATATATTTTTGAAATACTACGATGAATTTCTGTTACCTTCTTTTCTAGACGGTAGATTAGCTGTATTTAATTCACCGTTGAATGCATGCACCTGTAGGAACAGACAAGATTCGGCCGGGGGGGAAGTCCCAATCCGAGACCCGAATGGGAGGCCCGCGGATGACGTATGCGCAGAAAGAATCGCCGGAATTCGTTAAACGATGCGAAAGCTGCTGAGACTTCGAATCCTCTCTGAACAAGACCCCGGCATCCCTCTAATGCGCTGCAAACCAGCCGCTCTATGCTCTAATATACAACAATAGCCCACATCCTGTCCGTATACGGGTATCTTCATGCGCATACAACACGCGCTACCGCATCATCTTACCATTTACCCCTGGGGTCTCTCGCTCTCGCTCTCGCTGTCTACCACCACGCTACTTGTCATTGGGCTTATGCTTAGGATCGGCCTTGGGCTCCTTCTTGCCTCCGCGATCGCCGCCGTCGTCGCCCTCGCCGTCGACGCTGCCGCTCCTGTCCCTCTTCTCGCGCTGCTCCTCCTTCTCAAGGACCTCGACGACGTCCTCGCCGCCGAGGTCTGACGTCTCGTCCCAGCCGACGTCGTACTCCTCGGCGATGGTGCGGATCTCGCGGCGGAGGGCGTTGGCGTCGTGCACCAGGGCCTCCCACTGCTGTGGATCGAACCCCCGCGCTTGATAGAGTACGTTCTGCCGCCGCGACACCGTGATCTTGAGCGCCGCCTGGTAGCTGAGGTCGCGCGAGATGAAGAGGAACCACAGGTAGCCTCCCATGATGGTCGTTAGACCGGCGAGGTCTGTGATGGGTGTTAGCTTCTTGAAAGGACCGGGAATTGCATCACCTGTGATACCCTCCAAGGTGAACACAAAACATAAATCAAGAGAAAGTCGACTTCTACGTACACTATACGAATGTTAGCATTCCGAATTAGAGTGAGCTAGGCAGCCCGCGTCTCCACAAGGGCACGGCATGACTTCAAGTACGTACTGTAACAGGTTCAACTAGATCCCACCCGGCATCCGTATGGAAGGTGACGAAGTAGACGGTGGCCCACCAGGCCGTGAGGACGCCGAAGCCGGCCTTCGCGAGGCGGTGGGCGCCGCGGTGGGCCAGCATGTCGCACTCGTGCTTGAGCTTGGCAAGGGAGTTGATCTTGTGGGACATGCGGCGTAATCGCATGCGCATGTAGTGAGTACGGTCGTTGAAGCTGGGGACGCCGACCCGGATCTTGGCGCCGATGCCGTCGATGTGGATGGCGAACTCGCGGCCGCGCGCGGCGTCGCGGATGAAGTCGCCGATCTCCGTGCTGCTGCTCCAGCGCACCCAGTCCTTGTGCTCGGCGGGCGTCTCGGCGCCCTCGTGCCCCTTCCCCGTGTACGAGTCGTCGACGTGCGTCCGGTCGCTGCCGCTCAGCTTTTGGCCCCGCTCGTCCCGCTCGCTGCCCTCGGCAAGGAAATACAGGTTCGGCACCTTCTCCCGCCCGTCGGCGTCGCGCACGGGCGGCAGCTCGGCCTGGATCAGGCGCTCCAGGTACGAGAGCGGCTGTTGGGGGTGTACGAGCAGGGCTAGCGGTTGGATGTCCTCGTTCTGCGCTATGGCTCGGAATTCGCCCTTGTTGCCCCGCTCGTCATGTAAAGAATCCACCGGAAGTGGGAGGACCAGTTTCAGGAGACGTGTGGGTGTGGTCAGGAGCTTTCCTATGTATCCGAGTCACTTTTTCAGCGCTATTTCTCGGCGATCTGTTACCAAGAACATCATGACGTACCTTTACCCATGTTCTTGTTCATATTCTTTCGTTCCTGGCTGACGGGCGGCTCGTCTGCGCCTTCTCTCTGCCATGGCCGCTTGATCTGCTGTTTGGCCGCCTTGGAGATATCAAGCTTGGCCTGTTCCTCCTGCGCATCCTGATCCCTTTGGTCCGTCTGCCAGGCCGTCTCTTCACCGTCATACCGATTCCCGTTATTCCATAGCCGAGCCGTCTTCGATATATTCCGCGCCGAACATGACGACAACAATATTGTTGATGCACGTGTAACGTTCTGAGCCGCGAACTTGGTTCTCTGGAAGGGTATAGCAGCAATTGAGTGACAGTGGTTTGCGAGAAGCCGTCGCGGGCTCAACGCTGTCAGCTTTGAACATGTTCGAGAAGCATAGCTCATCGCTGCTGCTCAATACCTCTACCGTGGATAGCAGTGGTATTGGCAATATTTGGTCGTGGCTCTTCCAGCAGTTCTTATGCCAAAAGGCGATGCCGGACCAAAAGCTCCAGGCAGGCCTTGTGCTAAATGACGTCACTTCACGCCCATTACGTCGAGACCTCGAATATTGATTGTTCCCCCGATTTCATAAGGAAAGAACTGCGCATAGAGTATCAAGGACGGGTTTCTTAAGTGACAAAAACTTGCCTTCGTCTTGTTAAGCATTGGAGTTGGATAACAACGTGGCACTTTGAGCCATAAATTTCAACTATAAGAGGCAAAAGTTCAGCATTGCATACGAGATACCCAAGTAGTCTTGGCGGGACTTTAACGCTTTCTTCATCACGACCAGTCAACACCCGCTCTTTCACTTACAACCATACCATCCGGACAACTCGGGACCCTTGATGTACACCAATTCAAATAAAGCCTTAGTCTACTTTAACCGTAATCAACCACAATTCCGCTTTTCTTTTATTAAAGTGTAGCATAGAGAAAAGCTGGAATGTGTTCGCAGCTTCTCTGATTGAGCGTGTCATCTTCTTTAGTGCAGGGGCTTTGCCCTTAGCCCGACACACTGCTCGGTCGAAAACCATGTCGCATGTGCAACCCAACGAAATTTGTTATTGCAGGCCCTTTGGTTAGCACAGCAAACGGAGAAGAGATCGCGTGTGACTGGGACTGCTATTGATGTTGTATTACGGAGAATCTGCTAGCGGACACAGCACAATTTCTTTCTTAGGAAGTAATGCCATGAATACCATTACCCAAACCTATCCCGAGAGGGGCTCTCAATTGGCACGTCGTCGAACACGGAGAGAAGTGGACTTCTTAGCTTTTTTAGGGCACTTGATCCGGCGAAGAACAGCCCTGATGTGCAGGGTCTCACGTACATTGACCTCGTTCACGCCCTCACTTCCCAGAAGAAATTACATATAAAAAGTCGACAGCAAAAATGGCAGATGGGCAAGAAAAACCGCCATGCCGCATCCTGGTCATGGCCTCGGGCAACGGCTCCAACTTCCAGGCCCTCATCTCCGCCGTGGCCGCGGGGCGCATCCCGAGCAGCCGGATCGTGCGCCTGGTCGTGAACCGCGCCAAGGCGTACGCCACAACGCGCGCCGACCGCGCGGGCATCCCCTGAGAGTACTTCAACCTCATCGGCGGCGGGTTCCTGGCGAAGGGCGGGCGGGACGAGGCGAGGGTCCGGGAGGCGCGCGAGCGGTACGACGCCGCGCTTGCCCAGCGGGTCCTCGCCGGGTTCGGCAACGTCCACGAGAGGCCCGAGCTCGTCGTCCTCGCCGGCTGGATGCACGTCTTTGGCCGCGCGTTCCTCGAGCCCCTCCAGAGGGGGGGCATCAGGGTTATCAACCTGCATCCGCGCTGCCTGGTGAGTGCATGCATAGCCTGCCTACCCGCGGGTTGCCGATTTGGACTATCTATCACCCGCGTAGGGGGGAAGAGAGGCGAACTGACGGCTTGGATAGGCGACTATAATGGCGCGGGTGCGATAGAGCGCGCGTTCGAGGACTTCAAGGGTGGCAAGACGACGCGTACGGGCATCTCGGTCCACTACGTCATCCTGGAGATGGATATGGGCGCCCCGATTCTGGTACGGGAGATCGAGTTCCGGGAGGGCGGGGAGCTGGCCCAGCTTGAGGAGAGGATACACGGGCACGAGCATGAGCTCATAGTCGAAGCGACCGCGAAGGTAGTGGGATAGATATTAGAGGCGAGGGCCGCGAAGTGAGGGCCACGAAGTGAGATTGGTGACGGGCGTTGGTGGGGAAACGGCGATTGAGCATAAGGCCCACGGCTAGCCTTATTAATGGCGATATTGTCGCGAGTGAGAGACCTCGGTGAACGGCGTCTATGTAGGAACAAACAGAATGTCCTATGGTTGAAATGAGGATTGGTGGGACGGCTCACTAGGATAACAGAAGGTAGGATAACGCCTTCCTGAGCACCCCAAAACACAACCGACAGCTTCCCAAGTGCGGGCCCTAAATATGGTTAGTGCTGCCGACTGTCCACTCGACGAAGGTTACCGACTCGTTGACTCTTCCTTAAGCCTCCCCGGGGGAAGGGGGGGGGCATGGCATAGAGTCTCAGCTCCTGAACGCGTGCGGACCATCCGTCCCCCCCCCGCGAATGTTGCGTGGTACCGTGCGAATATTCGTCTTACTAGCCGAACAGGTGTCTCCTCTATGGGCGGTGATTCCTTCGTCCATAAGAAGTTCGTTCTTAGGAACATCCGTGAGGATATCACAAGCCCCAATAACCCAACACGAAACTAGTCACACAGAAGAGACACCTCGAGCTTCACACGCTCTACCGTTCATTACAGTTCAAATTTCGTCTCTATTCAAGGGTCTTTGCAACCTGGGAGCGGGCAGCGTCCCAGCGATCCCATTCAGTCTTACGGGAAGGTGGCATACAAACCCTACAGCGTCTGGACTGATGAACACCATTAGGGAATTTCCATCTATGCTAGCCCAGTTCGTGACCGGCTAATAAGTAAAGCTTATATGCACTCGGTAGCCCTCAAAATCGCATTGCCGAGTCCAATTGGGATATTAGGACGAATTGCGCTTGGTCCATACTGGTTTCAATTAGTTAGTATGGCTTGTTGCTGTCGAGTTTCTTTGGCATAGCATTCAAAGAGATGTAAGTCTATAAATTAAATACATCGTAGTTGTTTAAGTGTGACTGCATAGCATAGCCCATATGCTCCTAAAGCTTTAGAAACATTCGCTGCTGTATATGATGTTACGTAATGTTGTCTTAAACGACAAGCTACTGTATATCCTTTGTATCGGGGATTTCTAGTTCGCTCTACTAGCTACGCATACTTTTCATTCCACCTTCCGAAAACTCTCCGACTGGAACGCCCAACAAAATTGGACATGCGCCAGATGCACCACAAAAAAACTTGCTGCTGATAGTGACTTGAGAATGATCCACCGCTAAGGTGACTCTTAGGAAATTTTTTACCACAACGCGCCTTCCCATTTCGAGCGAAGGGGGTCCATATCCCATATAGTGTAACGGCTAACATACCGCGTTTTCACCGCGGAGCTCGGGGTTCGATTCCCCGTATGGGAGACATAATGCTCACGTGGTCCCTTTTTGAACCGACTTAATATTTGCCATTTTCAAATCAAAGGTCTTTTAAACCCGAAATTCAAGCTAGGTCCGGACTATTAAAATCCCCTCCTCCCTCCCCTTTTTTTCCGCTTCGCCCCCAACCATGACGGGGGCGTCTTTTATTGGAGTTAAGCCACCCGATGGGATCGATGTCTTACCAAACAAGGCAAGGTTGAGCAATAATAGCATCCATCCGCAATGAGGAACAAGTGTCGTATTGATCACGACACCCGAGCCACAGCAGGGTAGCAGAGGCACATGGTACACCTAGGAGGGGCTATAGCTCAACCTAAACAGCCCTAATGGACTCAGATCCTCAGCTGCTGCACGGCTGTAAGGTGAGAATTAGCCTCATGCTGGCATTTCAGTATAGCGTGACTCCGGGCGAAGGAATGTGTCAGGTGCCAATGTCGGGATACGGTGGAACCTTCTGGACAGGGGTCTTACGGCTATATATAAGGGGCTTCTCTCCCCGATATTTAGGAAGGACAGGCGTTAATGGTCACCTCTATTGCTACCTAACAGCTAGTTTCCTGCCTTTCACTCTGTGCTACCCCTTTTCCCTGACAGAATGCCATGGATAGGCTTTATTAGCCCTTGCTATTGTCGTAACCCCTCGGCCTCGATGAAGTGGTAGACTCTCATTGGTGCCAGTAATTTGCAGGTGCTGATATGTGTAACGGCAAGCCCCGGGCAGTGGCCCTTTTGATTTCAGCACCATCGGTTTAACCTCCTCATTGTTCTGTTAGTTGCTAGCGAAGAGTTACCTGATATCAACCGCAGAGAATTCTGGATTCCCCATTCCCTTCTGCATTGTAACTAACTACGGAAGGTTTCTCGTTGGCCCCCAATAGCCGAAACAGACAAAACTTGACGCTCCCACATAGCTAAGTAAAGTGTAGCAATCAGTGTTTCTCGATCTATCCATCGGCGCCACTTTGACAGAGGCCAGTTTCGCCTGCCGGTGGAGCACCCTCTCAGGTCCACTACCTGTCTTCCTCTATGGGCAAGTTTCTGGCTCTCCTACCGAGATGCTGTCCATCGTCGACATCTCTGACATAATACCAAACTTCGCGATAGGGACCCATGCGGCTGGTGAAAGTCCATCGCCGAACCCTGCGAACCGGCTCCCCTTGTATTTGATCTCCCAGTCATCCACCCGAAGCTCGCGCATTACTTCGAGGTAATGGAGCGTGGATCCCAGCCAGGTGATGGGAACACGACTGCCTATTGAGTGGTCGTTACGCGAATTCCGACACTGGTCCGTCCAAACCAACTTTGTCCATAGTGGCGGCAACATGCTCCATGCTCCATCAGCTCCCGGCACGATTCTCGCTTGGGGCACATGCTATGAATTGGCTTATTTTGGTAGTGGCCGATCAAACGAGCAGGTGTAATCCGCCTGCGCTTCGATGGCTACTATGGTGGGCCCGTTAGAGACTGGGCTGTATGGGTCTAAAAGGGTGAAGCTGTTTGGGAATTCAGATATCCCGACTCCCATATAACCACCAGCGAGTCCTTCAACGCGCTTAGTAAATTGCGGCCACTCGCAATAACTGTTTATCGGGGTGGATATGATGTATCAAATCCAGTGGCGCAGATAATCACATCTCCTACATCGGCTTGGCCGTCCTCGGTGATTACAGCCCGATTGCGTAAAAGACGAGACACCAGAGCTCACGAAGTCGACATTGTCCCCTTTGATCGACTATTATTATGGTTAACCTGCCAGAACTGGAAAGTGGGAACAAGCCATGTCGGAATGTAACCATATATATTTAAATAAGCTCGAACCGACAACGGTTCGAGCACTCACCTTTGGAGTCCAACAAGCCAAGCTTGCCTTCAGAAACTTGAGTCCTGATGGGATTACCCCTTTGCACCCAACCGCAAATTGCGGATCAGTTGTCATTCCATCTCTTCATTCTACATGATATTCCGTTCTGAGGATGCCAGATATCCCTTGCATTGGTGTTGTAATACGGTAACGTTCATGTAGAGAGCTATGCAGTGTTTAGTGTTTAGTCGATTCCGGAGCTCCTATGAAACCTACGGAATATGCTATTCATGGTCCTCTCATTTTTTGACGGAGCTCCAAGACTGAGTCTGGGTGACTTTTGAAATACTCGATTGTTGCGGCGTTTATGCGTTGCTCTCTGCACTGATATGGGGTAAGAGCCAACTAGGCGTACGAATAACAACTTTTATCCCCTGAACCAGAGGCTGGGTAACTGGTAAGATTTGCATGGCTGAGGAGTCACCGCCAACTATGAAGACATTCTTCTTGTCAAGCGACAAACCTTTGTCATAATTGGCGCTGCGGCGATGCTTTCTGGCCAAGCTCGCTTGATAAGGTAACCAGTTGCATGGATTAAAATATGGCACCAGTCGTGTGAGACCTGTCCCGTGACCCTGTCCGTCACACTTACGGTCCATTCGCCCTTCTCTTCAGCCTAGATGGTCGCGGTTATCAAATGGGATTGTTCGGAAGAAGCGACCTAAGTCGTGTTTCACAGCAAAGTCCTGGAAAGTATCATGGATTCCATCAGACTTGGAATAAACAGCCGAGCAGTCCAACCCAGGCTCAAACGAGCACGTATAATTGCACGAAGGGAAGTCCCATGGACGTACAAGATACCGATTCTGTGCAAAGGTAGGTTGAATACCCGTTGGATTCCATACTAGGTGACCAGCCTTGAGGCTTGGGGAGCTACACATCTATATATACTCAAGTGGTGTGGGTCGTCATACCCCTTAATCCAACAGATTCAAAACCATGTTCCACAGATTTGCGAATTCTTGTCATATATCTTAAGAGGTGAGTATGCCCGATAAAGGGCCGAGATTACATGCTGACTCCTTACCGTCAAAGAGTAGTCTTTAAAGGACAGTTGGGGTTTATAAGCTAGATCAAGGCCGGGACTCTGGCGCCGATGCATATATCTTGGCGAGGCCTTCGTTGTGAATGGCAGCCGCCAAGGGGATCCATATCATCAAGGTATAAGGCGAGCAGAAGTGGCACATATGATAAAAAGGGAGGGACTGTGGGAAAGTGTTAACACGCTCCCTGAAAAGCGTTCCTCATGTCCTTGGAAGCGATGCTTGGGTAAAAATCGCCAAAACGTCAGTGCAAAAGACAGCTCAGCATCTGATGATCAGAAATCGTCACGGCTACGAGATGCGTTGGGGATGAATCTGCGAGTGCTCATTTTGTACCTGTAGAAGTGCCTGTGTGGTCGGAATACCTTCTCGTCACCTTCCGAAGGCACTGTAACATGCCTGGCCCTGACCTCAATGCCCTCTACCTACGACCTACAGAGTAGACTCAAGCCGTTTACTGCCAGCACACTAAGGAGTTAGGCTGTTTATCATAATAAATTAACGGACAGGAGGTTGTTTGGTTGGGGCACATGACCATTCTTATATCAGCGCTTCATGTAGAAAATGCTGTATATGTAGTACCACCTTGGAATTACCACTTGCGAGAGCCGACAACTGTCAGCGTAAAGAGGTGAAGATGCTAATCTCCACATTCCACGTATCCTGCTGGCTGGTTTAATTAGTGCTTGGGCCACGATGTACCACATGAAGGACGCTGAGAGCACAAGTCACTTCCACATGGAATTGCTGCTTTGGCAGAACTGCAAGTTGCGATGCATATATATGCTTATAGCCACACGTCAGCATGCAGCTGCATTTTTGAAAGAGAACGAGGACCTTCCCTTCATAATCAGCTGAATTTGATCCTGGTCATAGATGTTCTAATGGATAGCCTTATATAGTGGTAGCCGATGCAGGCCGTGGGATGTTACCTTTCACATTGAAATATACAGCCCATACCATACAAACAGAAAACCCTGATTGTCTACGGAAGTACTAAGTGATACAGGAATGATCTTCTTGTAATCTTCCCATATTCCAAGAGCTAAACCCTTGTAGGCTCTAGATTCCGCTTCCTGTGGATTGATTTAGGACACAATCATCAGGGAGCCATCGGCCTTGATCGGGCAAACAATATGTGTATTTACCCCCAGACCATCTTCCAGAGCTTTCCGGTTGCTGGACGACTATTAGTCAACGTATAGAGATAGAATGACATCGTAGTACTTTGTAATACTTACAAGACTGTATCAATTACCTTGACATATGCCCCTACGGCTGGTTTATTTCCTTTTCGGTGCATACTGGAACCCTCCGCGAACTTACTCGCAGTCCTCAGGATCTGAAACTCGTTCCGTGCATAGTGCCAGATAGACATGTACGCCTTCACATTCGACTCCTTTCCAAGGCGGGATTCCACATTATATAGAATCCCAGCGGTTCCATGCTTGTTGTACGGAAGAGGTGATTCTTCCACTTCTCCCTGGCCAAACAAGTCGTTTATTGTTTAAGCTCAGAAAGACCTTTCTCCAAGCCAATATTGGAGATTCGTCCACCGAAAGTCATCATCTCCCAAACGGAACGGAAGCTCTTCTCTCGGCTCCGAGTAAATCTTCAATCGGGAATGCATAGGGTCCGCGACATCATTTGCCAACATGTTAATCTTTAGCGCGGCTTTCGCGAGTTTCCCGTGAAATCTCGTAATTACTCTGTAGGCTTCTAAGTTCTCGGCTGTGGAAAAGGGGCGGTCGCGACTGCGCATAGATAACTTCAAAATTCGATTTTCCCCGTCACCTCTGTGCGATAGCCTGGAAAGAAGTAGGCTTCGCTCTTGAGTCTTTCTTCTCCCAAACCGAAAGCCCAGGGAATCCGTGAGTGTGGCCCTTCTGAGAAGCACAGAGACAAGCATGAAGCTTGAGGTGTTTCCTGGTTGAATATCCTGTTGAAGTCTTCAGACCAAAGCATATCACAGTCTGGTATGACTTTAGACATGCTTTTCTTGAACGCCGAGGTAGCCCAACTGTTGATTGGGTTACACGCATTTCCCGCATCTATATCGACAGGTTCGACAGAGAATCGGGTGGTAGGTTTTGCGCTCCGTCCCAATCCCAACTTGGCTCGATAGGAGTATTGTCGTCCGTTATGAGGTTGGGCCACTCCCAATGCTCCAAACAAACACCACCGCCCGGAAACGGAATAGAGAAGGTTAAGAGCCACGGCGTCTGGTTTAATCCGAATTTTAAGTTCGGGAATCAAACAAACACGTGTGGGTCTTCATTTCTAAGCTGTGGAGTGGATGATTGGGAGTCCTTGTCGCCATTAGCCGTCTCGAGAGGGTTTGAGATTACTGTGGTATGCACGACCCTGGTAATGACTGCCTGAGAATGGGAGTCGTCGTTGTTTCGCGGTGATTCTGCTGCTGATTGGTAATTGGTTGAAAATGTATCGCGTAGCTGGGTTTCGCGTTTCGCTGGATGGTCTTGCTTGTTGCTTGTATTGTTGCGTCCTGAGTGTAAGATGCTCCCAAGACTGTAAAGATCAGGAACGGAAGAGGACAAGTTACTGGAAGCTTTGGCTACTTTCCCAATAAACCTGGCGATGTTGAGCTCGATATATAACTTGAGTATGTATGTGAAAGCGTGAAATTGGGTGTAGCTGCGTCTCTGTTAGCTGATATAAAGGTTGGAATATGCGTTTCGGTCTCCCGGTGTAACTGACATGACGCCACCGTTCCACGACATACTCGCAATCAAGAGTATCTATAAAACGTTAGCTGGGTCAATTGGTCTTGTATCAAAAGGCGTTGCTCACGTCAAGACTAATAGAAACCACCACCGTGCAGATGTTGAAGATAAACAGTCTCGTGTACTTAGTTAGGCCGTTGGTAATGAGGCTGCTCCTAACGAGATATATGAAGTATAAATTCAACCCCGCATCAATTACGCAACAGATGGCCTTCTCAGTTCGGTCCCAGTAATGGTCTAAATGCGTCCACGTTGGCGAAATCTGTAGACGGGCAGGGATCCAAATGATAAAGACGCTGATGTTGATCAATCCTAGTACACCGGCCACAGACCATCGGATTATCGTAATTCTTCCCTTATCCGACGAGAGTAAGGCGATTCGGTTGACAATGATACCACAGATGCATTGGATCTGCTAGTTTTAGCGACGTCTATAACTTCAAGTAAAGGGGCACCATACCTGGACTACCCATAGGCAGGCTAGATATATTGTCAACGAAGAACCAGCTCTGAGTGTGACTACTTACCAGCAGAGAAGTGACACCAGAAACTTGGTCATAACTTTAGTATCCCGTCTTCAACGACCCAATGCTCATCCGTTACGTACTCTGGCCATAGTTTCCCGACGATGACAACCCATGCTAAGACCCCCATTGCCATTGAAACGATCCATTCAGCCCATACCATTATAATGTATGATTGAACCTTGTGGGTTCGTCTCCATATTGCAATTGTTTGATCGCCTGCCTGTATAGCAGTGAAGAGGGCCGCTCCTAGGGTGAAGCCCCAAACGGCGGTGGCAGCTAGGAGATCGTCTAATGTCGGTTGCGACGCCACGAACCATTCTGGAACCAAAAATCCCCTCATCTTGAAGAATGAGGGTTAAACTAAGCAATTAGACAATAATCGCGTTGCAAGAAAGTAAGTCTATGAGAACGAAAGAGGTTTAATAGTCGATTTTCTCGGGTGAGCATTGATAACGTTCCGCCGACCGCCGGGGAAATTATTCCCAGGCAGGCCACGCTTAGACTGAAAAAGTGACTGTAAATAGAAATGGGGCATTTGCCGGTACCACTATGATGTCCTGCGGAATAGACCCATGTAGATCAACCACCACGTATTGTAATAGGCTGCGCATATCAGAAGTCAACGGTAGCCAGGCGCTTACAGTAAGCAAATACGACATATAGAAGCATTTTAAGTGACAATGAACACTGCTGCCTTTCGGGGCTAGGAAATAAACAAAATCTAGGCCATGCACATCTAGATAGGTGGAGACAACAGTGAGCAACCCCCGCACACCGGGCTGGTTTAGGAGGCTGGCCGCATCACCGTTACGATACGCTGTGAGACCTACCATCACCCATCCTAGAGAGTTACACTCGACACGTAAGAAGTCAAATGTGTTGCAAGCCTACATTTCCACATAGGCGCCAAGATAGCTATAGGTGACCAGACGGATCTACCGGGTATTCCTGTTCTCCTCACTTGCGTATGTGTATTCTCCAGTAATTTCCGATCCCATCATCCTCTCTACCTATCGCTATTCTGCAGGAATCTGCTTGTTTGGGCATATTCTTAAAGAGTGACATGCAAGATAAGTGAGATCGTCTCATCCTAATGTGACGGATTCGCTCGTTATATATCCACCCAACCTGCTTTCAAGTAACAAGAATTTGGAACTGACCTAGTCTGAAAATCAGGTCCGTTCATCATGAACTTGTACGTACAGGTCACCGAAGACCTCAGAGAGGTGGACGTCATTATCGCCGGGGGTAAGGAGCATTATGCCTGGTCAACGATCATCTATTAATCGTTTCGTAGGCGGCACGGCTGGCTGTATCTTGGCGTCGAGACTTTCTGACGCCGACTCCGACCTCTCCGTCCTAGTGGTGGAAGCAGGGCCGAATAACTATGAGGACCCCAGCATCATCTATCCAGCATTTTATCTTCAGCATCTGCTTCCACAGAGTAAGGCCACGAAGTTCTATCGTGGAAAAAAGGCGGGTCGGCTCGCAGAACGGGGTCCGGTTGTTGCAACCGGCTGCATACTTGGTGGCGGTTCATCCATCAACGCTGCGATGTATGCTCGGGGCCAGCGAGACGATTACGATGCCTGGAACACAGAGGGATGGTCTACTGACGAACTATTGCCGTACCTCAAAAGGGTATCTATGCTTTGCAGCTTGATGTCCATCAACTCTAGTCGCTAAGCGCTTTCATAGCTGGAAACGTACCATGGTCGGGGCGGCCCGGGGTCCCATGGGTATGCTGGTGAAGTCCATGTTTCCGATGGAGGCTATCGTGGCTTAACATCCGAGAACGATTTCGTCGCGGCCATGCAGCAGCTCGGATATCCCGAGATCGTGGATCTGCAGAGCCTAGACGCCAACAACGGCGTGGAGCGCAGTAACCGTTACGTATCCCTGGAAGGAAGACGACAAGACACCGCCCACGTTTACCTGCACCCAAGACTTCGAGACGGCAAACATCCCAATCTCCACGTCTTGGTTGAGGCAGAGGTGCGCCGCGTCCTGTTGAACGGCGCCAAGCGGGCAGTCGGGATCGAATACAAGCCTCGCTCCGGCGCAGAGATGCGCACGGTCAAAGCGAGGAAGCTCGTTGTCGTCTCGGGCGGTGCTTGCGGTACGCCCCTCATCCTCGAGCGTTCAGGGATAGGGAGCCCTGAGATCCTCGAACGAGCTGGGGTACCGGTCCTTGTGAATCTTCCCGGCGTCGGTCGGAACTTCCAAGACCACCAGATGACCTTCTACCCGTATAGAACCGGCCTGGCGGCAGAGGAAACGTTGGATAGGATTCTAAACGGCGGCGTGGACCCGCGTGTGCTCATCGAAAATAAGGACAAGGTTCTGGGCTGGAACTCTATCGACGCTTCGGCCAAAATCCGGCCCATCGTAGAGGCTGAACTAGATGCCCTCGGACCGGAGTTTCGTCGAGCTTGGGACCGGGATTACGCCAAGAACAGCAATAAGCCGCTGATGCTAATGTTACTCCACGGATGGTGAGATACAGATACTCTTTCTGGCCTGCCTAGGCTAATCCTGGACAGCCTCCTCGGCGATCCGACTGTTGCTCCACCGGGACAGTACGTCTCGGTTGTCAACTATACCGCGTACCCCTACTCAAGGGGCCATATGGTGAGTAGAGTCGAAGTCGAAGCCATTACAACGATTCAATCCCATGCCCCTACCTTTACCCTCTCTACCCATCTTAGAGACTGCAAATCGCCGACTCTACGTTCTGACCACGAAATCCGCAGCATATCACGGGCCCAGACCTCGAAGATGCCGTCGACTTTGAAGTCGGCTTTTTCAGCGACGCCCACGATATCGACCTAAAGAAGCAGCTCTGGGCGTACAAGAAACAGCGCGAGATCATGCGCCGGACGCAGCTCTACCGGGGCGAGGTCGCCTCCGCGCACCCGCGCTTCCCGCCCGGATCGGCGGCCGCGTGCGTCTCGGTGGACGCACCGCTTCGGGACGTGCGGAACCTCGTCTACTCCGCCGAAGACGACGCCGCCATCGAGCAGTGGCTGCGCGAGCGCGTGGGCACCCTTTGGCACTCTCTTGGGACGTGCAAGATGGCGCCGCGGAGCGAGTTGGGGGTTGTGGACCCAGACCTCAGCGTATATGGGGTGCAGGCCTTGAAGATTGCGGATTTGAGCATTCCCCCATTGCAGGTCGGCGCCAATACTAATAATACGGCTATGGTGATTGGCGAGAAGGCGGCTGACATTATCATCCGGGAGCTGAGACTCGGGAGGGGTTAGTTATGGGAGGCAGGCATTCGGCCTATGGTGCGGGACACGAAATGACAATAGAACGAGCATAATATCACGAAGTTCTAATGAGACCTTGAATGGGAGTAATCCAAGGGACATGGAGAGACCATGTGGATTTCCCAACTGGATGAGCCACTGCAAGCATACCTACCTATGCGGGAATTATCAGGTCACATCATTATCGGAAACCCAGGTCAGATCATTGGGGTTTTCAAAGCAGAACCCAAGTATGAATACGTCACGGTCCATTATGGACGGCGGATCCCGGAAGGGCTAAGGCCACCCACAGACTTTGACATTGACGTGTACGAAGGGTGAGCTACCCGCTCAATCTAAGAAGCGGTAGGGTGCGCCCATGATATACGCGTGGAAATCGACGAGATCAGCGCCTCTGAGATCTTGGAAAGATACACGGTCATACGCAAAATGGAGGACTTGGTTGCTAAGGTTTCCGGGAAGGGTCAAAGTGAAGGCACACGATACAACGCGTCTTAGCAGCTGCCAGCTACCGTAAGCAGCCGATTCAGGTGGCAACTATTTACTACAATACACTTGTACCACGCTTTCCCTCATGTTTGCTTTAACACTTACAATATACAACAGGCAGCAAAAAGACATGTAATTCCCTCTCCTTTTACACGTATGTCTCACTGGATCACCTCGTGCCAATTCGACCAATCCCCAGAATGGCGTCCCCAAAGCTCGTCAGCGCCATCGACGAGTCCGGCGCCGTGCTCTGCGTCTACGGCAGGGACGCTAAAGCCGATTCCTGGAAAGCGGTTGTCTGTTTGCCTCACATCTCCTCCCTATATCTCATGATAGGCTCAAATTAAAAAAAATCCCGAAAGGAGATTACATGATCTGACCATTGTCAATAGCCTCCTAAGAAGACGACTCGTGGCTATGCCAAGGCCGTCCTGGATGTGTTCCTCCCGGCTGGCTACCCGCACACGGTCACACCTGATTACACGCCATATCAGATCTATGTAGGTGGATTTGCTAGGCTGAATCTCTGGATGACGAACAGAGAATGAGTCGTCATGGTTTGCTGACGCTGGGTCGCGCAGGACTCGCTCCAGGCGTTTTCTAGTACCATTGCCGGATTGTTGTCATCGCGGGCCGTGCTACAAGGTATTTGATTCTCTTCTCATTCACCATCAGCCAATTTGGGCTCCTTTGTGTCAACACCTCATAAATCCTACAATATCTATTCCCCCCATCCATACCCAGGGCCCAGGCCGTCGCGTTGTAAGCGTATAGTCGCATTAACACGAAGTACCCACCCAGGCTTCGGCGTAGGCGACTCGTCCTCCAGCGCCACAGGCGCCGTTCTCCTGACTGTCCTGCAGGAGTCGACGGGCCGCCTCGCCACGATCCTCTTCGCGCACCGGTTCGGACAAGCCATCGAGCCCGAGTGCAAGCGCTACCGTTTCCTGGCAGATTTGCTGAATGACAGCGCGCTGTTCCTGGACGTGCTCTCGCCGTTGCTGCCGGGGTACCCGCGGGTGCTGGCGCTCTGCGGGACAGGGGTGCTGCGGGCGCTGTGTGGCGTAAGTGCGGGCGCCGCCAAGGCGAGCCTCAGCGCGCACTTCGCGCGGAACGGCAACCTCGCCGAGCTCAACGCCAAGGACGGCAGCCAAGAGACGGTCATCTCGCTCCTGGGCATGCTGGCGGGCAGCCTGTTCGTGCGCGCCGTCAGCAGCAACGCCGCCGTCTGGGCCTGGATGGCGGTCCTCGTCGCCGCGCACCTGGTCACCAACTACGCCGCCGTGCGCGCCGTGCGCATGCGTTCCCTCAACCGCCAGCGCGCGCAGCTCGTGCTCACGCACTACGTGCATACAGGGCGTGTGCTCGGCCCCGCGCAGGCCGCTGCCCGCGAGCGCATCCTGACCTGGCGCAGCCCCGGCGTCTTCTTCGCGAGCTCGTTCCCCCGCTCCAACGAGATCACCGCCGAGGACCTGAGGAGGCACCGGGACGATCGGTACGTCGTCACGATGCAACAACGGCAGCAGTGGTACAATGTGGCTAGCAAGCAATGGAAACATACCGCGAAGCTCTTCATGAAGGAAGGTGCGACGCCGCGCGATACGCTCGAGGCCTGGTTTAAAGGGCTCCGCCTCTGCGGCCTTGACGGCCGGAGCCAGGGGCTAGGTGAGAAGACGATATCGATGACGGTGAAGAAGGGAGAGGAGGACGAAGAGCTGCTGAGCGACGAGTTCTGGAGGGCCCTGGCGAGCGCGGGTTGGGACCTGGACGCCGGTGTGCTGGAGACGGGACCGGCGATTCGCATTCGCGTGGAATGAGCGATCGATTCAGCAGACCGGCTGCTGATAGATGGGCAGATAGGGAGTTGCCCGTCCAGCAGGCAGGCGGCAGAAAGGCGTTATCGGAGCAAGCGCAGAACACTTCGAGATAGTTGGGTGCGCTGCTTTGTGTCGCGTTGCTTTTTTAAAAGGGTATATGGACGCTGGAGAAGGAAATGGTGCATGATATGATACCCACGGTTTGCAGGTTCTATTCGATTGATTTGAGATGCGAGGATTATTTGTGCACGAAGAGAACATGCTGTAGCGATGCTATTCTATTCTAGCCTGGACTCTGCGGGCCCCTCCTGCCTAGATAAACTCTCTCTATATCCGGTGTAAATGCCAATGCCAACACCAGGAATGCAATGTAGGGATCGTACATTTCTTTGCCCACCGAGCCATGTATCAAACGCTGGGAGATTCGTTCCGAGGCGTCATTATGTTCCTACCTTACACCATACACGCAAGATACTTAATCATACACCCGGCCCTTCCCCTTTGCCACCGCTCTTCCCTCTCCCGTCTCCTCCACTCGAATCACACGAACCCCAGGGCCTTACAGGCCCTCATCTTGACGCCCTCCCACGAGTTCAGCTTGGGCCGGACGTCGAGGTAGAAGGACAGGGGCTTTCCGGCGGCGGCGGCTGCCGAGTCCCTGCGCCCGGCGTAGAAGTCGATGACGTATTCGACGCGCGTACCGCAGCGGTCGACGACCCAGTCGTGGCGGTCGAAGGGCGGCGCGTAGCCCAGCAGGCCGTTGACGCGGGCGCGCGGGCTCATGCGCCCCGCGAGCCCGCTGAAGGAGTCGAGGCGGGGGCCGGAGCAGCTTTGTTTTTGTTGTTAGTCCCATCGTTAGCTAGCTCTTCCACCGTGTAGAGGGGGCGGGGATGATGGGAAGATGTGGGCGGGATATAGAGGAGACGGCCGGAAACCGGACAGAGGCAAAGGGAATGGAACAAGGAAGAAAAAGATGGGCTGGACGAAAACTTACCTCGTCCCCTGCACCCACGGCGCCTCCCACGCCTTGATCTCGGCCCACGCGCGCTCGTTGACGGCGTTGTGGATGGGCACCACGGCGCGCATGTCGGGCGCCCGCGGGTCGTGGCCCTTGCGCCGCATCGCCTCGAAGAACATGCGCTCCGACGGGTAGATCCAGTTCCCCGACGCCGCGTCCGCGCCCGTCTCCAGTTCGTTATTCGCGGGCGCGCCGTGCGATGCCGTCGTGCCGAGTGGGGATGATGCGGTGGTGGCGGTAGAGGAGGGCGCGGCTGGCGGGAGGGGCGCGGAGGCCGCGGCCGAGTATGACGCCGGGTACGACGACGTCGCCGTCCGCGGGATCGTGGAGACCTCGCGCTCGGTCCCGAGGGTTGCGAGCGGGTCGTCGTTATTATTGGCGTTCAGCGCGGCTTTCGGGGCCGAGGTTATGGAGGACGGCGGCGGCGGCGACGCCCAGAGGGACGGCAGGCGCGGTAGGTAGCTCGTCCACGAAGGGGAGGAAGAGGATGAGGATGAGGATGCGCTCGGCGCGGTGATAGTCGTAGTCGTAGCAGTCGCCGGATGATGCGCATACGGCCTGGATATCTCGGACGGTGATGCGCCGGCAGCTCGCGCCTGCTGCAGCCAGATCTCGCGCGCCCTGTGGTCTACGGGGCAGCTCTCGGCCGCCCCCGGTGCTCCTCTCGAATCTGTGTTACTATCTGCTGTTACTGGTGGATGCGACAGCGGTAAGGACTGTGACCGCGATGGTAATTGTGCCGTATCCGTGCCGGAAGTAGTCGTGGTGGCAGCGTGCGCTTGAGTCAGCCATGCCTCTCTGCTCTTATGGTCGACCGGACATGTTGCGGGTTGCTGTGCTTGCCACTGCATCTTCTCAGCGCCCGATTATACTATTGCTGTGAAGTATTGCTCTTTCTAGCACCTTTCGGCGCCGCGGCGATGTTCCGTAGCGATTGTAGGAAGCGATGGTAAGGGCCGTAGGCTAAGATTGTCAGGGAAGGATACTGGGTCGAGGATGTCGAGGTGCATGTTTTCTTTCGCTCGTTAACTGGAATTCGAATTTAGAAGCTGCTGGCTCCACGTCATGGTGGATCATGTTTAAGGCCGGCGGCTGACGAGCTGGAGATACAATAGTCTGGAGAACGGAATTGGATGCGGCGGGGCTTTTCAATTGACCCTGGGCTGAATTAGGGGCCATATGCCGGGTAGTTGCTTCAGGTTGTACCAACTGAAAACATACTGTATTCTCAATTCGGGGGAGCATGGGCAGCTCCTCGAGTTTCTCTCTCATTCCAGATACGACCAAATGACGTCGTCTTAGTATGACACGTATATAAAAATTGGCTAATAAACTCTCATACAATTCATGACATCCATCCACAATTCTATGTTGGTATAAGTACGCAAACTGCAACTTAGATCCAAGGTTCTCAGCGCTAGAAGCATTCCATTCACACAGATGCCAGTGACTATCGTACTACGGGCGATCCATCCTCCCGAACGAGGTATTCCTCCGTCTTCGCCGGACCCTCCCCAACACCACTCATGATGACCCTGCTCACGCCGCCCTTAATCACCCCAGCCAGGGCCTCATCGAGCTGCACACCCTTACCGGCCAGCGCCTTAGCCTCCTGCTTCCAGCCATCCGTCGTCGCGTCCAAGATGCCGTAGAACGTACCCACGACCGCCTCGGTGTCCTGCTCGAGGTAGTAAATGACGGCGTTCGGGCCCGCATCGAACGTATAGGCGGCCACCGTCCTGCCGGCCTTCTCGTTGACGGCTTCGACGGCGCGCACGGCGGCCCTCGAGACGTCGTTCATGTAGAAGATGGGCGGATACGTGTCGGCGCAGGTGGCGTGGAACGAGTTGCTCTCGCGCATCGTGACCTCGGCGAAGCGGGCGAAGTCGCGGTCGCGCACCGCCGCCTCCATGGCGTCCATGTTGGCGGGCACCACCTCGGCGACGCGCTGCTTGAACAGGCCCGACGTCGCCACCGTCTGCTGCATGCCCGACGTCGAGCTGACGCCCTTCTTGGCGGCCGAGACGACGAGCACGAGCGCCCGCATCTGCGGCCAGTGCGACGCGGGGGCGACGAGCTCGGCGCGCGAGTCGAGGCCGTCGGCCTGCTCGCCCATCCGCCACGCCACGTACCCGCCGAACAGGCTGCGGCACGCCGACCCGCTGCCCTGGCGCGCGATCAGCGACAGCTCCGTCGGGTCCGCCGGCAGCGCGTACAGGTCGGCCACGGCGCGCACGAGGGCCGCGAACCCGGCCGCCGACGACGCGAGGCCAGCCGCCGTCGGGAAGTTGTTCTCGGACACGAGCCGCAGCGGCATCTCGGAGAGCTTCGGGAGCGAGGGGGCGGCGGCCTCGAGGGCGGCGCGGCGCGCCCGCAGCTCCCGCAGGCAGGCCTGGGTGCGCGCGCCGCTGATGTCCGAGGGGGACCCGTTGAGCGTCAGCGTGTCTCCGGGCGGGAACGCGGCCGAGCAGGATGCCGTCGTGAGGGTGCGCAGGTCGTCCTGCGAGAGCGTGACCGAGAGCGACGAGTTCGTTGGCAGGTTCAGCTTAGGGTCCCGCTTCCCCCAGTACTTGACCACGGCGATGTTGACGGGCGCCGTGGTGCTAGCCCGGTAGACTTTCTTGTCGGCCATCGTGGCTTGGCGGTGATTGTGGTTGGCTGTGTCTGGGCTGGAACTCGGTTCGTAAAGACTCTCGCGACGCCCCTTCGTCTGGGAGGAAGTCGAATCGGGCTCCGTTGGGCTTTTATTCACGGCATCAAGGTAAAAAGAGACGGTCACAGAGATGCAGGTGTTGGCTGATAGTGGGGGGTGGGGTTCGAATTTATTGAGCTGTAATTTTAACTTAGGGCCTGATCGACAACGCTTTTCGGGGCTCAAATAAGGGGCCTAATGGCCTAATGACACAGGTGTCGACACCACCACGCCCCCTTTGAAGAATAGTTGCTCTGATAAATCCTTAGCCGTTGCCCCGTCGAAAAACTGGGTGACGTGCGATGTAGCTTTTTGGTGGACTTAGGAGGCGGCACCAAGTTACTTCGAGCTTATTGACCAACTATCGATGGCCCGTGCAAAGTAGCATGCCAATAGGCCATTAGGTCATTAAGAAGTTATCGATCTGACCCTTAGGGACTCCACGAAGGGTCCAGCGGGGGGGTCTTTTAGCCTATGCCTGATGCAGGTTAGTGGGCTGCAATAGGCGCGCTGTAGTCGGACCCGGATTTGCTGCAGTAGGGAAGTCTTGATGTAGGTCGGATACTCTGCGATTGTTCCTTGAAGACACTTGGGCCTAACTCCACTCTTTACCCCCAAGAGTCGTGTTCGGGAGTGTAACATAACCTCCATAACCATCGAAATGTATTTCATCGTTTCTTGTAGGCCGGAAAAAAGGCTTTTCATCATTCTCATATCTCGCCCCAGGCGCGGGTCAGGGTTGTTCAAAAGCCCAAATTGGTAGACAATCTTGCCTTTGACACTATTCTCCTTGTTTTCAAGACTTGTCTATAATTCAAGAGTCTATTATGCAAGCCGTATATCCCCGATTTAAGGTCACTTAACCTTATCTGCATGTCGCCTGCCCCCCGCGTCCCGTCAAGCCAATGCTGGCGAAGTTTAGATTCGCTTATCCTAGTCAAGTCCGAGAGAGACATTGTCCAATATGGTTGCGGCAACCAGCTTGTGATATAGACGGCCGGTCTTTAACCTGTGCCATGACCCGGGAGTGGATGGAGTACAGATGAGACCCCATTCGGCCGACTTCGGACCTGAATTCGTCCGTCTCGTGAGCTGTGCTATCCACCTTCTCTTTCGCGGCGTTAAGTGACCGCATGACTTCCACTTTGTCTGGCGCCGAGCGGTGTTTGATATCTCTGCGGACGAACTTTGCATCAACTGATTGGTAAGCAATAATTACGTAGGGAAAATCCACGACCAGCTAGTTCGCGGTCATCACTTCCGTCACATCTCCTGCCCGGAAGGACTGGCAGAGCTGCTGATTAAGCACTAAAAAGGTTATACCTGCCACTACAGAGACATGACAACAAAACGAGCGCTGCTACGTTACTTTTGGAAAAACACGTCCAAGTCCCTGAGGACATTTGGCAGCCGACACGAAGATGGGACCGAACCAGCAATGAGGAGCAGGTAGCAAGTTGCCACCATCGCACGATGCCATGTACTATAGTCGGTTTTAAATGATGAGAGTATAGATATACCGGTGCGGTTGGCCATTGGGTTTACTAAGATAGGAGATCTCCAGTCGAGTATAACAATAAAATAGAAGACACAAAAATACCCCGGTTCCGTATCACCACAAGAAAACCGAAATTGAAAGCGCAAAAACTTATCTAGCTGTTGATAAAGGATATTATATAGAACATGCCTTTATACGGGGGAAGAGTACCTGGGTATGTTCGGTTTGACAGCAAGTAAACTGTCTTGCATTCTGTTCAGGATTTAATCCATAGTGTATCCGAGCCGTCTTAGCAGGGGTGGCCTTCAACCATGGGGAATGTTGAATTGTCAGCTATGCGATCTGACAGCGGGCGAGTAGTCTATATCTAGGCAAGTTTCTGGTTTGCACCTACGATACATGCATTTATCTTGTCTCCAACACCTATCCCAGCTTTGAGCTATTCAGGTTTGGACCCGACATGACGCAATGTCAACTGCTTCATGTAATGATTCTCTACGTCTTAGACTTTATATTATCAGAACTAGTCATACCAAAGCGCTATCGGAGATGCTTTACCCATAGCCTTGATTCATACAATGCTGTCATTCGCAAAATGAGGAAGAGTTCGACGGTCTTCGCAGTAGCTCCTCGCGGGAGATCCCAAATAGGGGGTGTCAGTCTCCATATAGGAAGCCTATAACTACTTGAAGCCCGATTGACACTGATGTCCCTATTGACGCAAGATAGAAGCTCCTTCTCGAAGAAGTTGATCCCGAGAGCGTTCTCAAAATTTCGTTGCTTGGTAGTATACGAGATTGGACAAAGGCCCACATGGCGATACAAATTCAGGGGTTAAAAGAGTTGTGCCTGCTATGGTCATATGTATCCGGCCAACGCTAGGATGATGTACAAACGTAAGATACGTTCCAATAAAGCGGGCGTTGTATCTTCATACCTGATTCAACAGAGCTCCGGTCAATTAAGCATATCGCTTTTTCCCCGGAAGGTTTTCGGCATATTCCCATATTGTCGGGGACTTTTTAGGGTGTTGCCCACTTATGAGACCCCGACACCATCACACTGAGGCATTTGCAACTTGAAGAAGTAGATTTATCTGGTTAACTTTCCAAGGCCCTAGCTAGGGCTGATCTATACTGCGGGGACCAAGATCGAGCTATTTGGGCCTAGATTCGATACCACTTTTAACGTTAAGTCCCCGACTGCCACGTCAAAAGACGCTCGCCTAAAATCTCGCCGTGATTGATCTTGTATTGACTGGTATAAGTATTGGTACGGAGAGCCTTCGGTGTGATCTTCGTTTTATTGTAACTTCGCATCTTATTTAGCCAACTATTCTTTGAACACTTCCAGAAATCGGAACCATGGCGACCCAATATCAACACACCATTTGGCTTTGGATGGAAGGTGCCTTCCCACGACGGGTTATGTATCAACTGCTCATGAAAGGTTTGGTTGCATCTCCAGCGGCTCTTCTCCGCGGTGAGACAACTACTCCTAGTCTCCGGGTCATTCGTGTCCAGATTGGCCCAGGCAATGGGTGGGAATGCGCCGACCCAACCGCCGAGCCACATCCGAAGGGGGCTTCCAACCCCTGCCTGCGAACGACAAACCTAGCAACTGGTGTGTCCCAGTTCATATACGAAAGCACGTCCATTATGCAGTATCTCGAGGAGCTATACCCGGATTCGCCGATGCAGCCGAACTCGGCCATCGGCAGGGCCAAAATGTTGGACATTCTAGGAAAGATCAACCTCACCGGCATCGATGCAAATTATTTCCTGAGAAACACTGTTCCGGA
Organism: Monosporascus sp. mg162; assembly: GCA_004155945.1. Lineage (NCBI taxonomy): Eukaryota > Fungi > Ascomycota > Sordariomycetes > Xylariales > Monosporascus > Monosporascus sp. mg162. The sequence continues at coordinate 35,045 of QJNY01000053.1, read as the reverse complement.
GCATGGTGCAGTCATGGGATTGGAGGCTGCGGACCAGAGTCGCGCTGCTGCTATGAACGCGCGCTCATGCGAGACTAAGGGACTGCTCAAGATCCAAGAGTGGGCGGTGGAGAATGGGATGACTCCGACCAGCGGTTGGCTCACACCAGACGTTGACAGTCCCGGATTGGCCGACGTAGCCTTCGGTTCGACCCGTAGGTTTATCGAGCTGGTATACGGTTTCGACGCTGTTGGTGACGAAAGGCTGCGGACTCTGGCGGCATGGTACGAAAGGCTCAAGCAGCTGCCGTGGTGGAAAGAACTTGAGGACCGTGAAGGAGTACTACCGCCAGTGCTTGGTTTCGGAAAGCATTCTCGGGCCAGTTGGTTCCAACAAGAGAAGGATAACGAATGGATACCTATTGCACGGAGTAGCTCGAATCGCACTTCTTAACGTCCGAGTTATTTTCCTTAAGAACCCATGGGGCGTCTCAAGAATTGGAAGTAGCACAATAGTCTCTGACTCGATCATCGGTTAATCAAGTTCTCTCTATGAATGCACAGATGCTACAAATGTTTCGCTTCGGAGAGCAAGATTCTATCTCTGTAGATTAGGCGAGGGCATAGGGAGCTGTATTTATCTCAGTGTCCAGTCCTCCGTCAACCACGTGGCCTAATTAACCAGTCCTGGCGCCTTGATGCTCATCTGTAGATGCTGGCTTTGTGGGATTCCGTGGAGACGCACAAGGCTGGGTAGTCTAGGAGCAAAAAGACGGTTAAGGTTCTTGTACCACAATAAGGGGTGTAATATTAAGCATACGAGCTTACCTCATTCAGACCATTGAGATCATAGTCCAAAGTGAATACCTCCGCATGGAGGGCCACAGAGGTAGGGTGTATGCACCGAGGCAGGCTTTCTCGCCATGAACTAGTGAGAGCTCAAGGCCAATCAACCCCTCCTATTCAATGGCCTCAATCGACTGACGGAACTTTTCGATAGCCGTCAGAGGATCATGCTCCATACGGCTTTAGTTCTGGTAGTATCAAGTCAGATCGGCGCGGAGCCTCTTCATTGTTACTCGTTGGACCTTGTGGTCGTCCAAAGTAAAGGCGGCGTAGTCGTAGTCAAATCCCTGGTTTACCAGACGGTTCTGCCGCTCTGCCTAGTTCAGGTAGATCGATTCTTGAAAGCAGCTGATTGTGATCTCTTGACCGGACCCTATGCCATGAAGAGCATAGAGGGCCGACGGGTCAGCGAGTTCGTACAAAATGAGCGCATTCGTGATGCAGCTGTTACGAGGTAAATCAGTCCCGTTCGTGAGGTAAGGTGAGGTAGATTAAATGTTATGTTAAACTTACCTGTGATTGATAGCAGCGGAGGCTACGGCGATGAAGCATGTAATATTCTGCCCGTAAACGCTATTAAATTATGAGAGCCTGACAGCATACACTGAAGCATATATGACTGAAGAAGGATAAATTATCAGGTTAACCTCTAAGAAGTCCTAGATAGCAAGGGAGGGTAATAAAGCCTATTTATATACACATAAAACAACCGTATCAAAGAGAAAGTTGTACCGGAGATGCTAGAAGCAATCGCCACTAGTAGCAAAGCTAGCTAAGCCAAGACTCAGCTGAAGGGCCTAGTTTTCAGCTGGATCTGACATTAACTGAGCCATACGTCGGAGTATCTGACTGGACACTCCTTGTAAGTCTCGGAGGTCTCCCCGGGATAAGAGAGGAACGATGTCCGTTGTTCCCACATAGGCGAGTGGACATTTCTTGGTCGGTCCGTGACAGGAACTGGAAGTTCTTTCCCAGGCGACACCGGAGGAGTCAATTTCGATGTTGTGGTTGGCGTAAACAGTCGTTCTGAAACTTAGCTAGGCGGAGGGGTTGGGTTAGGATCACAATGTCTGATACAACACAGACCAGAAAGAAGGTGGGGTGGAATAAGGAAAGGCCGAGAACCTTTTAAGATGCGTATTTTGGCGGTGACTAAGTTATGCCCCTGGTGGTTTCTTGAGGTTCGTGAAATGTCTGGAGGTTATTGCACAGGACGACTTAAAGAGAGGCGTGGAATATGCAGTCTTGGATCCGTATTAACCAGCAGTTTATTCTAATCAAGACGTAAGGCTAAACGGACTGTCTCGTAGGAAGTGAAGTGGCATGAACGTAACGTGAAAAGTGATATAGATCAGATGAGCAAGATCAAAACATGTTTGCCTAGGCCTCATCCTTATAGCCTAGACTTGGCAATTCACGATTATTATACGTCGTAAACAGGACCTTGCATTTTACACAGCAATATGTCTTGGGCTTTCAGTATGCTAAGGGGTGGGGGCTTGAGCAGTTCTAAGGGTTCAAGTATTATCTGAATTTATATGTTTTCCGGCTTAAGCAAACTGTATTACTAAAGTCAAATCAAGAACGACAACTAAATAATGAAATCCTCGGGGGCCAAAGTATAATGCCAGGTACGTGTAACCACTTAAGACGCCCAGCTTTTTGGGAAGGTATGTTAGCACGACCCAGCTGGCTATTCAAGTCTCGTATCAGCCATCCGATTAGCCCTGACTCTGACCTCGGCTCTGTGAGCTAATATCCATTGCATACACAATGACTATCCACCACTTCCTTTTCATAAAGACATAGCCTAGAGGTGGCAACCTTGTTTGTTCACGTTTTGACAGTGATATATCCATATAAAGTAACATGAATTTAACCTTCCGGTGCGCCTAGCGAGTTAAATTTAAGTCGACCTGGTCTCTCGGCCTTTCGACTAATAGGCTTTGGGGCGAAGGGGAAGAGGGCGAGCTATGGTGTTAGCTAACTTGCTGAGGCGAGACTGAATGCAAAATTTCGGAATTCGGTATGCCAGAGGTCTTATCGAGGGTTCTACGATAACTATCACAGTAGAAATTGGCTTTATTGTAGGTAAGTGGACGATTTGGACCCCTTTTTCTGGGCCAGAGCGATCCACGAGGCAGGGTCCTTCCTGTATATATATATTAGGGGCTTCGCCTCGAATAGGAAAGTGGAGTCAGGCACTAACGATTGTCTATTCATAACCTATGTTACGAACCACCTTCTAGGCTGCTTCCTCTGTACTTTAACATTTTCTCTTACATTGCACGCATTGGCCTGATGTAGCAGGATGCGGTCAGCCGGCTCTCGTCCAGAATGTGCGGCTGCCACAACGCCGACTGAGCTGGAAGGGATAATTAAGGGTGTATGTTCTTATGCATCAAATACCCGAAAGAACAAGTGTAAAGCTGACATGTGCCCAAGATTCCCGATGTTTCGGTGTATGGTTGAATCGACATTTCATTGTGACAATGCAGTGGGCTTCTGTACGAGTCAACCTAAGAACCCAAAGCGTAGTGTATAGTCCTTTATGGGAGCTTACACTTGTATCTGATATACGAAAGTGTACCTCCCAATAGAAGGACGGCATTGATCCGCCTTCCTGTTTAGTATAATCATTAGCGAAATCAGCGTCCTCCCTTTTTACATACAGACTCTCGGCGTACGGACCTTCGTCAACGCCAAGATCGCTATATTGTACCGATCTAGCCTATTATGTACAGAGCTGATTTTAGACTTGATTTGAGTTGTTAGGGTTATTGTACACTGCAGGTCATATAATAAGGGTGAAACTAGTTCAGTAAAACAAAACAATACGATATAGTATAACATAGTATAAGCTGGAAAAGGTACTATCGACTAAAAACGTCCATAATTAGCTCAGCATACTGTAAGCCCCTGTTAATAGCTCCTGCGACACGACCCTGTCCTGATCGTCTGCATCTAATATGCTGGCTTTGACTGTAGTAACGTGCACCAGTATCTCGATCGCATCCTTAACCCGTCTGTCGCCAAGGTATGCCCTCGCCAGTTCGTGCTCCGACGCTAATCGAAAATGGTCCTTTTCCTTTGAATTTTTCCGACGGACAGCTACCACGTGCTCGAATATCTCGATCGCATCCTTGATCCGTCCGTCGTCGAGATATGCCCTCGCCAGTACGTGCTCCGACGCTAATCGAAAATGGTCCTCTTCCTTTAAAGTTTTCCGACGGATAGCCACCACGTGCTTAAATATCTCGATCGCATCCTTGATCCGTCCGTCCCCGAGATATGCCCTCGCCAGTTCGTGCTCTGACGATAATCGAAAATGGTCCTTTTCCTTTAAAGTCTTCCGACGGACAGCTACCACGTCGTCGAATATTTCGATCGCATCCTTAACCCGTCTGTCGTCAAGATATGCCCTCGCCAGTTCGTGCTCTGACGTTAATCGAGAATGGTCCTCTTCCTTTAAAGTTTCCCGACGGATAGCCACCACGTGCTTAAATATCTCGATCGCATCCTTGATCCGTCCGTCGTCGAGATATGCCCCCGCCAGTTCGTGCTCTGACGATAAGCGAAAATGGTCCTCTTCCTTTAAAGTCTTCCGACGGACAGCTACCACGTGCTCGAATATCTCGATCGCATCCTTGGTCCGTCTGTCGTTGAGGTATGCACTCGCCACCCAGTGCTCTGATAGTAGTTGATCATGATTATCTTTACCAGCTTGCTCCCTTCCCCATACACACGGCTCCTCCAAAGCTGTCACTGCTTCTTTAAACCGTCTGTCTTCATAAAGGCACTGTCCAACGCGAAAAGATAAATCATACCTTTCCCCTATTTGATATTCCCTGCTTCTTTCAAGCACACGTAAGGCATGTGGTAAGAATTCTCTCCATAGCTCACGGTTTGCCCTGTCAGAAGATGGGAAAACCAATGCGAGATGTCGGATGACATTAGTTTCTGTTTGCTCCGCAAGATTATGCCGCCGCATCCACACTCGTGTCGCCACATGCACTAAACGGTGCATATCAAACATGCCTTCTTCTCCTCGCCGGACCAAAAAGGCATATCCGCAAAGCACCCCGATCGCATGTTCCAGTTCCTCCATTGACAGCGGCTTTGGCAAGATGGATTGAGGTATCGCTTTCGGTTCGATACATGACACGAATGCAAGCAAGTCTGCGGCAGCGCTGTCTGATCTGCGAATCTGATCGAATGACACGAGCCAGGTCGTCGCTACCGCATTCTGCGAACCTGAATACCGGGTGTTGTCGCGGAACTCTCGGCTCATTAATCCGACCATATCTTGTTCTGCCCCCCGTAAAAGACCAAGGTACCTTTTGATAGGTATTTGGTTGGTATTCAAATAAGCCGCGGCCTGTGCGATAGCTAAAGGTAGGTGTGCGAGTTCTTGAAGAAGCTCCATGATCACAGCCTTATCATGATCCAGCGGCTTCTGTGTCAATCCCTTCAGAAAGAAACCCATTGCTTCCTCAGAACTCATCTCTTCCAGATCGATGAAATCGCCTCCCACCAGCGACACAGCTACCTCTCTCGATCGTGTAGTAAAGAGCGTTAAGCCATTCTCGTTTTCAGGTAAATGTTCGCCTATGCCGCCCGGCTTGTTGGGAGATCCGAATAAAGTGTCCATATCATCCGCATTGTCCACAACGAGAAGCCATTTCCCGGCCCTTTCTGACTCGAGGTGCCGTCGCACCGTTTCTTTGAGTTCGTCGTCTTTCTGAATCCGGATGTCAAGGCGCCTCGCTATTTCGGTATACGCCTGATCAAAACTTCCGTCGCTCAAAGCGGGTACCCAGAAGATGGAATATTCTGACTGGGTCTCTTTGACCCAGTAAGCGAGCTGCAGCGCGACCTGAGTCTTGCCGACACCACCGAGCCCAACCACTGCAAGCTTTTGACAGGTCTTCTGGATGAACAGCTTGTTTTTCAGCGTGTCTAGGATAGCATTTCGTCCGGTAAATCGTCTATTCTTAGGAAGTGGGATGTAATAATAGGGTTTGCTAACACAATCTGATATGGCGTTAATATGACAACTGTGCAAGCTTAATGACCTTGAACTAACTGCTTTGTGACAGTTCGGCCTCGTCCTGCGCCGCCCTTACCTGCCCGATAACACGGGTGGCTGAAGCTGTCGCTAGAGCTGATTCCTGAAACCGGCTTTCACGATTATATGGCATCTGAGTTAGTATGAACTGCTTGAGCACTCCTACGATGGCGCGATATTGTATATCAGACTTGTCGCCACACCTAGCAATGTCCATGTGGTTCGCGTCGATGCTCTCAACCGTTTCGATAGGTCTAGGCAGACCAACTTTCGAGGAGAAATCGTCTACTACCTGTTACGGCATGTCTTTGTCAGCCAGAGATGTCAGAGATGATATGGATGGGGAAACGCGCCTTTCCATGCAGACCCTTCACACCGGTTATCCCTCTCGCCTCTTGGAATGAATGGATCTTGATATCAGTGTCGTGCACTATCCGCTGGAACTCGTCTTGGATATTGTCTAATACCTCATCATTGACTTTTAACGTCTTGAGGATTCGTTTGTTCGAGTCTTGAAGGGCGACGCTGGCGAGGTTCGAAGCAATCCCGCCCCATCCCGCAAATGAACTTCCGCGATGAGGCGTGCCGAGGAAGACGATGAATCTCGTCCGCAACCGACAGATCTCAGATCGGTGTATTGCCTACGGGTGATTAGTGTGCTTCTTCCCATTATCTATCGAAATCAACATACGTCTTTGACGACGAGTCCTCCCAGACTGTGCGCTACAAATATGATTGATCCCTGAAGAGTCAGACCGACAGTTTTACGGTGGGATTTCGGGTACAATCTCACCTCACTTGGAACCTCCCGCTCAAGTTTTACAGCAAGGTCTCGACCATGTTGCGACACGCTATTCTGATTATTGGCCGCGAAAAGGCCGCCGATAACGTCCGCATTGTACCCATACGTCCATACTGTTGCTTCGGGTATATCTTCGGTAAGGAAGTCCCGTGGCCAGAAAACCTTATGCTTCGGTACAGATGTCCCAATGTCCTTATCACTGTCATTACTAGCAGTCGATGCCGCTCGTTTGGAATCGAAGAGTTTCTTGAAAATCGTTCGTTTGCTTGGGGTTGCTGCACGTTCGTCCTTCTCATTTCGGTTATCCTCCCACGTTGTCTGTGGGTGGCCTCTTAAGCCATGGATGAAGATGATACTGTGATGAGTCAGTCAGATTGAGAATGGTGGTGAACGAGGTCGTTTCTTACTTGACTTCGTATGACCCAGGCACAGGGGAATCGCGGCCGGCAAGCTTTGTGAAACCAATACGGTGCACGCTAGTTGTTTCCCGTCCAGACATGGTGAAACCCTGTTAGAAGAGGTGGAGCCGACAGTTTAAAGATCCCTTACTTAGTACAGTTGGGATGACGTTGAATTACGGTTGACGCGGGGTTGACGGCGCGTCTTGCCAATACAGACTTGTATCGATCACGTGTCCAATTGGCTTGGCAGGATATTTTTAGCATCAATTCGTAGGTCATATGGCTTTGAGAAGTCAATTGCTTCTATGCCATAAAACGGCCAGACAACGTCGATCGAGACTTCCGTCCTATTCCCGTATCACAACTCACTTGGTGAGTAGAATTCCAATTTCAATAGATATCGCAATGGACGGCCTTGATTCTTCTCAGAATCCACCCTTTAGGCCATGATGATACTTGGTCGTCAATCCAATTACCTTGTTCCTCTGTAGAGGTGATCGATGAAACCCAGGGCGCGATGCAGGGCGAATCTCCCGCAACGCCCACCTCATTCCAGACTGAGGAATGGTCATGGCATCTCCCAAGCTTATGCAGCTCCCCGGCGCGAACAACGAACCAGTCTGCCATTTCTGCTTCTGGCACAGTGGAAGCACCACGTGAGACACGAAGAAAATTCCCGAAGCTTCATCTACTATTCCGTTGAATAGAGGCTCTCCATTAACGGTAGAGTCACTGCAAAGGATCCTGAACAGGATGTTGCCCTTTCTCCTGGTGATTTCCGGGGCGCCTTTCCGCAGCAAGAGCTTCAGAAGCTGTTGAAGAAAGAGCTACCAGCTAACAAGTCTTTTCAAGCTGACGAAACTAGCATAACCGTGTCCGTCACGGACAGTCTCGAGCGCGATATGGTCAAGTGTTTTGACGAACTTGGTATTGATTGGGCCATAGCGGAGAAGCGACTGCGAAGCTGGAGCCACCTGTTGCACTTAGCAAGCAATTGAGAATGAACATTTGGTTTAAATGTGCAGCCACAACCCCATCCACCGGAAATAACCAGCGATCAAGGACCACTCGCAGAGCTCAATCGGCTACCCGGGCTATGCTTGCCGAAAGGAGAGTTGCAGCTCGATGCCGAGCAGGATTCGTTAGGTCAGCCGGCAATCTAGCGTCACGTATACAACCCGATACAATATCCCAGACCTCCTTACAATATGGGGTCTTATTGTTGGCGGGATAATGTCGGAAAGAAACATTACTCACCAGCCTATCAGACATGTCAAGCAGAGTTGCAGTCTAGAGACACAGGATAGTCTGCCTGAAAATATTCGCCAACAGCTATACGCCGAGGGGCAACAGTACTCAGAAAGCCAGAAGAGAGCCTCGCTTTTTAGGATCCCACCAATAAATATCACGAACGTGCTACCGGGATCCCCTGCACAAGGATCGATGACGTACTCAGCAGCAACCACGTCGTCGTCGTCTACAGACCCAGTGCCCGTCAAGCCGTTCGCCCGCCTTGGCATTCCGGATCTCGAGATGAAGCTGTCCAGAAGTATACCGATTGGCAATGCTCACAGGTATCCAGAGAAACACTGAAAACGGAATATCAGCGAGTATGCGACGTAACTTTTGATGAAGGACTCGATCTTGAGCAGGTGTATAATGGGCAAGATGCTACGTTCTACATCGACAAGGGCATCAAACGGGGCGTCGCATTGCGATTTGTCCAGGACACTCGAGAATGGCTCAGTCATACAGTCAAGAGATGAGTCTTGTTAGATTCGAGTATATTTTAGTTTTAAAAGTGTATAGAAGGATCTCTCTTTGTTTAACTTCACGGCTCCTCAATGGAGACCCTGGCGTGGCGGAAGCGACTACGTGCGCTGGTTTCTCTCGTACCTACAGTCCCCACACACCAGTCCAGAAAGGATGCGAAATCTTGTTACGGTAGATCTACATGAAGGTGCCAAATTCCGCTTGATGAAAATCTTCAACTCCGCGAAAAACTCTTTAATTGGATTGATATCTGAAAAGTAAGGTGGGAGGTAAATTAGTTTATTCCAGCCTCGTCACACAACTGTTCTACTCTTTCTGAGCAGCAAAATGGAGCATTGTCCATTATGAGAATGGACTTCGGCTCGGGCCATCTGCCGCAATGGCAAAGTAGTTGTTTGATAATGTCCTTAAACATGGAACTATCAGTTAAGTCTTAAACTACGCGAAAGAGGACGATCCCGTCCTGTGCAACTACCGGCATGATCTGGTATCTACGCCACGATAGAATCGGGCAGCTTGGACCGGCATCACTCCCAATTTGGCGACCATCCGTCCGTCTGAAGCCGACACGCTTATGCATCCGATTCATCGGCATAAACAAGTTAGTACAAGAGGAATGCAGTCGAGTTGTACAGGTAAAGGTCTCGCGAGTTAGCGTTTCGCTCCTATACGACGCGAGGGGCGGCCTTTTTCGACAACCCGATCGAAGCTAAGAGCTTCGCTGATACTGTATGTCGTCACTAGAATATCAAACTCATCCCAAAGAAGTACGACCATTTCATACTGGCACAAGTACGGCTTTTCGACCCACTGGTCGCATAATGCGCTGAGCATGAGGGGTGTGATAAAGCTACGTCGTTCGGCCCGGGTCGGCGGTGCTCTGGTGTTTTGGAAGCGTCAAAGGTTCGATCGGATTCTGCGAATGGCGCGCTCACTGCAATTAGCAGCTCTGCTATTTAAGCATCATTAAGTATCATGTCATGAATTTGGTTGTGTTGGGGCTGCGCGAGCCTTGGTGCCATCTTCCCGTATACATTAGAATGTCAGTTGTCAATCACGGATGCAATGCTGGCAAAGGTGCGTCCTCAATACGAAGGAACACAGAAGAGATGGATGATCCGACATCTTACCGACGTAGAAAGGGCCATTTCGGGCTCGACGGCCAGGAATGACCCCAAGTGCAACCAGTACCGGCTCCTCGGGACAGCAAAATTATCCCCGCGTGCCAACACTGGCGAACTCGTACGCCTGCCGGGCAAGGTCTACGACTCGGATCCCATCGTTGCATGCCCGAGAAATCAGGACAGTCCCTGTGGTTGCGGAATCCAGGGTGAATTTTCATGGAGTTCTCAATGATTCCGGTTCATGAGCGCCATTCTGAAGGGCGGACCAGTAAAACCAGGGACGCCAAGCGTTATGTTGGAAGCGTCTACCCTTGTCTACTGCCATGCAAATTCCCCATGACTATGGCTGGCATAAATGAAATCCAATCTCAGTTGTACGGAGCACAAGAGCCTGGCGTCGATTTCAGCTGCCCCTTTCGATTATGATACGTTGCATACTGATATGACATAATGGACCAATAGCATATTGCAAAGAGGCGATGAGCGACGCGAGTCGTCTGGAAGCCCAAAGCCCAAGGCATAAGTGAGCGAGTGGAGGATAAATAGTAGCTACTGTGCGACAATGAAAGGGATCGCAACTGGATCTTACAGGTCAGATAGCACCGCCAGCTCGCACTCATTAGCACTACGCTACTTTCAGCGGCTTCACATCTCCCCTTGCGTCCAGCTTCTTCGCCCCGTTTACGTCGTTAGCCAAAAGGAATGCAATTCTCAATCCTCTTCACACCTCTGGTCTCCTGGCCACTATCGGTGCTTTCGGCGCTGCCAAAACGAGACGGAACCCGTCGGCATCATTGGTGTCTTTAACAATGCCCGATGCCAACAGCCAACGATCGAGACCTTCATGATTCAAAACCCCGGGGACCGTATCACTTTCGACCAGGGCTACGGCTCCGCCTACCTATCCCCCACTCACTCGCTCGGCGAGCATTTCCGTAAGTCAAGGCAACCCCAGACACTCTGCCCCTTCAACCATCCAACAAACATACGCGCAGAGGGGGGCACTTCCTTATAAATACCTGTTAGAGGTGCCGCAGAGACTAGGAAAAGATTGACCGTGTCGTCCGCCATATAATCGTGACCTTCAGGGGTGAAAATTGCTCGGGGGGTATCCAGGTCACCCCTTCGTCTACCTGTGCTGAGAACCTGAGCGACGAGGCTATCTGGTCAGTCGACGCCATCTATGCGCCGCCGCTTCCTCCCATCACCGCCTAAGCCCTAGAAATTTACTTGTGGGGTTCGCTGACATTAGATCTGGTTTCAAAAAGCAGCTCTTGGCCTTTTATGGCAAGCGTGTACGTCGGATGGTGTGTTATATTAAGCGGGGGTCCATAAACGTTGCTCTCGTGCGACCACTCATTTGTTTGGATAAGATGTCTCTATGTTCCGTTGAGCTTGCAATGTACATATTTCCGTTTGTTGGGAATAACAGAGAGTACCTCCTGTGATTTGTGCGACTGGCATAGTATATTTTTTAACTGTTGATTTCAACTGGGACGGGCATTGTCTTGAAAGCCACGTATACCTGAAGCGCCCCCTCGATGCTCTGTATCAATCCGAATAGAATAGTCAACGCCAGAACGAGTACGGCGACCCAGAAGGTATACCATTGCACCCCATTCCTGCGGTCGTACCACCATTGCGTCAGTGTCTTCGGCTGTGCTTCATCGAAGACTTGTTTCAACATCACCAGCCGATCGCGCCAGAAACGAAACTTCTCAATTCGCCTCAAATCAGTCTTGAGTCGGCCGCACCGCGTCACGCGTTGGTCTAGTGATGGTAACCTGGAAACCCACTTCCGGGTCTCCCTATCCGTCGACGGGAAAAGGAGAGCCAATGTCTGCAGCGTCTCGGCCGTTAGCTCTTCAGGCAGTAGGCTTTCGTTGCTGCTTGTTGTTAAATACCGTCTCCAAGGACCCACTTGCCGTTGCACGACTCACCTCTGTCGTTGATGTTCGAGAAATGAGGCATGATGAAATATGTGAACTCTTTTGTCATCGTCTGTCAGTCGCAAGTGGTCCAATAAGTTATCGGTCCAGATGATTTCAACGCCTCCTATCCGGACGATGTTCCTTGCGGTGAAGCTCTTGTCTAGTTTTACTCTGTCATTAACAAGAACGGGCTCTTCACCAAAGTAGTTGGTTAGGAACTCTCCCAAAGGCCCGTCTTTCCATTTTAGTTCCGTCCTGCCCGAAAAGCCGTGGGAGAAGCTGCCGCAATCGCACATTAGAAGCAGATTAGCTGCGAGATTGATGGAGTTCTCTAGCAGCTCCTCCTCATTAGCATGGAATATGGTGAGCTTAGGACGTAGGCCTCTCCGAATATCTGCCCAGTTAGCCCCTAGTTTGAGCTGCCGGACCACGTCGATTATGTCCCGATGGGTCCTTGCGGCAACGTGACGTCCACCGTCATGGAGTGCGTGGTTACACTTTTTGCTATAGTAAGCCCAAAAACAATCCAAGTTAGGATCTGCTGCACGGAAAGACTGGAGGTAATAAGTTCCCCAGAATGCATCGGCAATAGCCGCTTTCGTGTGCGAGCTAAGAGAGTCGTCGAGAAGACCCGAGTCAATCGTCGAGTCCATAATGGATTTTGCGACAGTGTCAGGGTTATTAAATCTGGCTGGCCTTTGGTCGTGGCTTTAAGGTGTATAAGGTGCGTAGGAGCAGTGCTCAGGTTCCAGGAGGTGGATATATAGGCATTGGTCAAACTTCAGTATCCGTTTCCTACACTGGTTTAGCGCGCGTATGTGGAGGCAAAGTGTTATCTCAATGATGATGGGCGTAAGGCTCTTGCAGGTCTCGCAGATCCGCAAGCTCGGCTTGTGTCTCTGCAGGCTTTAGGATGGTTGCGTTCTATGCGGCACCTGCCAATTGGTCCAAAAATATGAGGAGAACAAAGCCGACGCGTCAGCTACCTGCGACTCAGCCGAGTCAGCCTAAACACTGCCCACCGGCTGGGGGTAGCGCCGCTGTAGCTGCGAAGTCCTATCTATTATCTGTGCCATCATTTCCCACAATTCAACTTCGTAAACTCTCGTCGAGATCACCTACGCTTACGTTCTCACATCCAGTTTCCTACTCCATTTTCCGAGGTCACAGGCCTTATGACGACAGCAAATTATCTACCATCACGATTGGTATCGCGTGAGACGGCTTTTTCCTCAATCTTCCGCAAGGACCCGAAGAAGAAGGTATGGCGCGACCCAGAAAAGTCCGTAGGTCGCTTCATTTGCAAAGTGGGGAGGGAGTCAATCTGGGAAGCTCAAGGCGAGGCGCGCGAAGCGTTCAAGACGCTTGCTCCCGAGATCAAAGATCATCTAGATAAGTGTGTCGATCCGATCTCTAGTTGGGTAACATGGTCGATATACATGATGGGCATCGCCACTCGAACAGCATCTCCGACCATCATATTCTGCTGTGAGGTAGCATTGCACCGCCGCGAAATCAGGAATATCATCAAAAATAGCGGCATCTTGGATAAGTACCCCGGCATCAAGACCGGACACATGCCGAGGGCTCCCGATTTCGACCGGCTCGTCCCACTGGCTCCAAGGGCAGACAACTGGACCACGGCGAGGATATCAATCAAACGATCGCTCGACGCCCCTGGATGTCAGCTGGTCGTTGAATGGTCAAGGATTGATATGGAGTGGTCAACCAAGGCCACAGTCGGCGGTGTTATTCGCGTGCGAAACAAATACTTCTACACTACCGCGGCCCATACGTTCCAGCCTGACATTACTGCTAGTAGCACAACTGGGAACTTCGGCACAGATATCTTCGAGGCTTCTGATGAAGACTGCTGCAGTTTCGACGGGGATTCAGAGAGCGAAGTGGACAGTGAGGAAATTGCCGGTTCCTCTTGCCAGTTCACGGAACCCCTCGGATCTTATGACGATAAACTTGAGACGTTGATAAAAGGGAAGACCATCTGGGATAATCCAGCCGACCAGAGCCGGGAGCAACTCATACAAGACAATCCGACAGCTCCAGATAGGCCTCCTCGGCTCGATTCCGAGGCTGTAGCACTCGTCTATGATTTCGAGTTTGATCACCCCGGCGAGGTTTTCGTTGCCACGCTCGAAAGACCTGAAACTGGGTTGGACTACGCTTTGATCGAGGTGGAAGATCCGAGACACTGTACCGAAAACACCACAACAGGCGTCTCAGATCCCCAGTCCCGCATTGTGATAAAGAGTCTCGCAAGAGAGTTATCCGATGACGCTGCCGTAATCGCAGTCACGCCCCATGGAAGGATACCTGGGAACTTATCCGCAACGCCATCATACGTTCGTACTCCGGACGGGAAGAAGTTCCACGAGATGTTCACAGTGATAGTAGATGCAAAGCTGGAGACAGGGGATTGTGGTTCTTGGGTCATAAACGCAGAGACTGGAAACCTGTATGGTCACATCGTTGCAGGCTGCCTTACTTCGGGAGCAACATTTATAACCCCCTTCACAGATGTCTTCGAAGACATTGAGCGACATATTGGATTCGCTCCTGAGTTTCCAGTATCAGTTAATGACCCCATTCATACCAGCTCCGAAACAAGACAACCGAGAGACCAGAGAGGCGGAAATCCAATCAATATCAGAGAATATCCCTCGTCAAAGCAGCTACAAGGCATAACCGCCTCGGACAAGAGTTGGACGGTTGATAGCTGGATCAAGAAGCTAAGAGAACAATTCGAACAGCGTCTGAAGCAGAAACGGCAGCATCACCAACTTACGCCATTGGAATCTTCAAGCACACTACCATGGGAATATGTGAGAAGGCGATATGCGCCCTTCTTGTTCCCAGAGCCCCCTTCGCCTCACGATAGAAGCTCACAGAAATTTCGCCAACTGCTAATTTCATTGTCCGCACCTCCAACTAACTGGGAAGATCCCGATCTGCTAGAAGAAGCACTGCAGACAATCCCACTACAACAAATTGAAGATAAAGCTACAGCGGAGCTCGGGTTCCTCAACGCCGGCGTGAACATAAGTGTGAGCTCCTCTCATCGTCCCGTTTGGAGCTACGAAGACTGTGTCGCGCGGGCATTGCTACATTGGTTCAGGAGGGACTTTTTCACTTGGGTCAACAACCCGCCCTGTGACCTCTGCTTCTCACCCACCGTGACCCAAGGCATGGTCAGTCCGACTCCCGAGGAATTAGCACTAGGGGTCTTGAGAGTGGAACGGTACCAGTGCGTGCAGAATTCTTGTCGTCAACATGTCCGATTCCCCCGTCACAGAAACGTACGGATGCTCCTGAAAACGAGGCGTGGTCGCGTTGGCGAGTGGGCAAATTGTTTCGGTATGCTTTGCCGTGCAGTGGGCCTCCGTACACGCTGGGTTTGGAACGCCGAGGACCATGTCTGGGTTGAGGTTTATTCAGAACACAGGGGGCGTTGGATCCACCTGGACCCTTGCGAGGAAGCGTGGGATAATCCAAGGCTTTACACCGAAGGCTGGGGAAAGCACATGTCATACTGCATTGCATTTTCCGCCGACGGAGCGACGGACGTTACTAAACGGTATGTGAAAACGCGAATGCATGCATTAGAGCGCAGGAGATGCCCCGAACCCGTACTCCTAGAAATCCTTCGCGAGATTCGGAATATGAAGCGTTCAAATATGTCCATGACGGATAGAGTACGCCTGGCGCGAGAAGATCTCAAGGAGCAACAGGAGCTTCGAGTTTCTTATCTCGTCAAGTCTCTCGGGACGGAACTTACTTATGGGTCAGCTGTGCCTACCCAAGTCCAGGCAACCCCGAAAGCAGGTGTGATAATAGATTCAAAGATTGGTGTAGACGGTTCTAGGGTGGATGTAGGTATACCTTCATTCAGCTCGGAGTCTACACTCGTCTCTGAACCACAGAGAAAGACAGCTTCAGGGGAATTGGCAGACGCTGCCGGAGAGGAGGACATGGCTCAGCAATACCAGAAATAGGCCAGCTAGGTCAGTAAATGTCGGACACTAGGAGAAAAACTTTCCTAAACTATTCTCACGGGTTCCAAGTTTAACTGGCCTGGTTTTGTCAGGGGTAATTGCTAGAAGCAATTATTAGATATTGGCACGCACACAGCTCGCATCATGCTTTGGGAGAAATGTCAGCAATACTTCTAGTCTCCTTTCCAATAATTGCTTAAGCTACGTGGGATGTAATTGGGAACTACACAATTATGTACACAAAAAAGGTGTAGGTCGTATAGCTACCCCTATTCCAACCCCTATTCAGGCCCGATTCAACCATATTGACGAAGCTGCAGAAGCTTAATATGATAACAACATACCCTATTCATTAGCGTTTCTGCTAAAAGGGTGTGATCGAAGTTGTCCGTCCGCTAATATTTATTCTCGTCATGCATCCTCTTCGGGTATCAGTAGCCAACTATTTACCGCTATTATCCCTGTCCAGAGGGCGAAAATAAATGACATTCTCACATGCCGAAGACTTCCTCCAACATGTCAATACTTATAGGCTATGGCCTCTCTATACGTCGAGTAGAGGTGAATAGACGAAGTATCGCATAAGGGAAGTACCTAGACCTTTAGTTACAGTCTCGATTCGGAGAGCAGCGCGGGCAGGTCCGCTCGTCTGTCGGTTCTTGCAGGCATACTATCGTGCCTTCCACAAAAGCTCTTTACTCGCATCTCAACTTGTAATATCAGAGAAGATTACGTCACAATGAGACAGGCACCAACGAGACGCAAGAACCTTGCCTCATGAAGCGCACCTGCCTCAGATAGTTGGTAGTAATGTGGGGCCTCTCAATATAAAATGCTGCATCCACTCCAGTTCCCTCTTTTCCTTTCTTTTCTTTTGTTGTTGTTGCTGTTGTTGGTCGGGTCTAGGGCAGCTCAAGAATCGCCCGAGACCACCGTTTTTCGCCTACGGTGGGCACGTCGACGTGCCACGGCCTAATCTTTGGAACTCCCATTACTCTGTTTTCATTGGAATCTCCACCCTGCGTGGGGACCCGAGGAAGACTGAAGATTCCATAATAGTTTGGAGGTCAAGTATTTGTGATTCGTCCATGTGCTTAGGGCAACCTTGTCTCTTCACGGTACGGCGTATAGAAGGGTAAAGCCCTCGTGTCTCATAACTAGCTTCGCGTCTCTCGCGATGCGGGATTGAGCGAGGAGACGGACTTCCGGCCAGTTAGCACTGGCACGGCTGTATGATACTAGCTGACTGTAGAATCCGTCCCTGTAATGGCCTCGAGAGATACTATCATGCCTGCTCACAGTTCTAGCTACTGGAGCTACTGCGGCAAACCCTCTTTCAAATCCCATGGGCTCGAATAGAAGAACCAGTTGTTTCATACTAGATCTCCCTGAGAGCAGCAGCGAAAGTCATGAATGCTAAGTGACTGCTAATAGTGGTATTTCTAACCAAGCATCAAGACCGGCGATGGAGGCCAGGCGCAAGATGCATTTCGCGGCCGAGAGCCAAGGCAGTTCCTTCCCAGTCACCACCGTATATGGCACAGTAATTAATCTGGTCTTGGCCTTCCTTCATAAATCATAGTTACGTAAGCATTCAACGGATCGCGAGGATCGACCTTCTTACCTTCTGGCTAGTGAGTCATGGTGTCAGAAGTCGCGGCTTTAAATTCGGGATGGTTCGTATAGCCGCTCATCTCTTTAACAGCAACTACTCCCCAATGATTATCGAATACGACCATCAACAAGGCCTTTTTATAGTTCAAATATCTCGCTTTCAACCGACCAAAGGACCTTCACTGTAGACTAAGTCATTTCTTCACCCAGTCACAGTGGCCTCCAACACGATCCTCATCGTAGGCGCAACCGGACGCCAAGGCAGCTCCGTCCTCCATGAACTTTCCAACAAGCTGCGCTCCCCATCCCTACCCTCGTCAACATCAGCACTGGTACAAACAAAGCTCAAAATCCTCGCTCTAAGCCGCAACGCCACGCCCCCCAAAGCCTACGCCCTAGCAATTACGCATCTGGCGCTAGACCTGCATGTCATAGATGGCTGCACACAAGACACGGACCCCATCTTCGCCGCGCACCAGGACATCGACGCCGTCTTCGCGTACACGGTCCCGCCGGACGAGCGTCCCCAAGCGATACCCCTAATCGACGCCGCGGAGCGAGCGGGCGTCAAGCGCTTCGTATTCTCGAGTGTGGACCGCGGTGGTGACGAGCGCAGTTGGGACGATCATACTCCTGTGCCGCACTTTGCCGAGAAGTGCCATGTCGAGGCGCACCTGTACTTGGTGTGCGAGGGCTAAACCGGCTGGGAAGATGTGGCTGCGGGAGGATCGGGGGGGAACGACGAAGAAGAATGATGGGAGGATGGCCTACACGATCCTCCGGCCCGTGGCCTTCATGGAGAATCTGAACCCGACGTCCTTCTTCGGAGCCATGTTCGTGAGCCTCTGGGCCACGATGCCGCCCCACACGCCGCTGCAGCTCATCAGCTTGCGGGACGTGGGGCTTTTCGCCGCGGAGGCGCTGCCCACTGCCACGTCCTCCTCGTCTCCTTCCTCCCTCCCGGTCATGGGAAAGCAGATTCGCGAACCGCGCAATCGGGCTCCCTGGAGACTCGCTGACGCTGGCCGAGGCGCACGCCATCTATGCGAGGGTCGCCGGGGACGGGTCCCAGCTGCCGCAGGCGTGGGGGATCGTAGGATGCGGCATGCGCTGGGCTATGGGCGCCGTGGGCAGGACGTTCGACTGCTTCGAGGCCGTCGACTACGGCGGCGACATCGTGGCGCTGCGGGCCGCAGAGCCCCGGCTCCAGGACTTCGAGACGTGGCTGAGGGAGAGCAGTGAGTTTCCCTTTAGCGTGAAGGCGCAGGAGAGGGCCTGAAGGACCAGTGATTGGTTTGGTTTGTTCATCTATACTGTTCGGGTTGAGGATGGGATGTACGATTACGCTGAATGACACAGCCGGTTTAATGATGACGAGTTAGTATGTGCTACGTGAGACGGAAGGCAAATGTCTAGGGCGGTCGCGAATGGACAGAATGTGTTGTTACGTTTAGCAGCGAGAGGCATACTGGTGGTCTTGTATGATAACTATAGAATTTTGGTGCCAGCCTCATGAAATTGCAATACTATCATGGAATGCGAGATTCCCTTCGCACAGACCCAACAGTTATATTTTTTAGCGATGTTGAGTGGACCATGTCCGGGTATCTTTTAGTATCTATGCAGTTGAACTCATCTGCTCAGTCCTTTCTTCAAACACCCTACTAATCTGCTTTGGGCCGCGAATATCCAAGAGTCCTCCATAACAAAGCCAGCTTAGCACGCCGCTCACGAACTGCGCCGCCCATACGGCTCAAACGGGAAGAGGGCTGAGATCAGCGCCATGACGCCGAACAGCGCGGCGCAGACGTAGATGGGACTGCTGGTCGAGGTGTCGGCGATGGTGGACACGACACTGGACAGGATGCCCATGAGGCGGTTGCAGGCGACGGCGACGCCGTTGCCCGTGGCGCGGTGGGCGCTGGGCAGCACCTCGGGCGTATAGGCGTACAGGGTGCCGTAGTAGACGTTGAGGCAGAAGGCGATGGCGCAGCTGAAGCCCACGTTCTGCGCCGGCGACCGCACCGCCGTGTACGCGAAGAAGAAGGCCATGGTCACCAGCGCCCCGATGGTCATCGTGTACCGCCGCCCCAGGGCCCGCGTGTTGCACATCCATGCCGCGAGCGCCGGCCCGAAGATCCCCGACACGTTCGTCAGCGTGTAGTTCCGCCACGTGTTGAACGTGCTGACGCCCGCGTAGGCGCCGCGGCTCTCGAGGTACGAGCTGTGATATAGTTAGCGAGCCAGTTAAGCTATTCCCGATATAAACTCGAAAATGTGTGTAAATAGGAATGAGCACGGAGTCTGGCAGAGTGGTTCAAGGGGCTCCCTGATTGACGGAGAAAGGAAGTGGACCAAATGACGAGATGACGTCGTACCTCAAGAAGACGTAGAACAGCGGATACGCGAGCCCGATCAGCGTCCAGCTGAACCAGATCATGGAAGTCGAAATGGCCATCTTTCGCGTTGCGAAGAGTCCGGAAAAGTGGACCCAGGTCTCGGCGGGGAGCGAGAACCTGCCGCTGCCGCCGCCACCGCTACTCGCCCCGATGGGGCCGCAGGCCTCGAGTTTCCGGACAGTAAGCGAGCAGGGGCGGCCGTACCGCAGCGCGAGCGCCTGCAGGTCCGCGACCAGCCGCGTCTCCTCTCCCGCGCCGAGCAGGTACTTGGGCGTCTCCCGCAGCCGGACCACAGTAACGCGCAGCACCGACAGCACGAACACCAGCGCGCCCGCCGTGAACATGACGTAGCGCCAGCCGCGGTTATTGTCCCACGAGCAGTCGTCGACGGAGGAGCAGTTCCACTTCGGGTTGACTAATGTTGCAACATTTTTCGAGTCAATCTCTCATTTAGTCGAATCAGACTGAAATTGGTGGACAAGCTTCTCAGGGGGAAGGCAGAGAGGAGAAGAAAAAAAATACGCACCAAGGAACCCCCAGCAGATAAAGCCCGTAACCGCCTGCCCGACGCCCCACCAGCAGGCGAGGAATGTGAGGGCCCACTGGCGGGCGCCGGGGAGGTACTCGAGGAAGACGGTGGTATCTAGGATGAGGTTGCCGCCGGCGCCAAAGCCGATGACGGCGATGAAGAAGCCGAGGCTGGCCCAGTCGGGGGCGGCGCCGGCGACGATGGTCGCCGTCGAGCACACGAACAGGCTGATGTTGAAGGCCCAGCGGCGCCCGACCATGTCGGCCCCGCGCCCCCAGAACAGCGCCCCCGCGAGCATCCCAGCGTATACCGCCACATTGAGGCCCGCCGAGTAGCCCCGCTCCCCGAACTCCGTGTACGCCGGCGCCGCGATGTTGCCCTGCAGGAGCAGGACGAGCGAGTCGACTGCGTAGCTGTGTGTGCGTGCGTGTGATACTCCCGTCAGTTGTTTGCTTCCAGACACAAATCCATTCCATTTCTTCTTGTCTTCGTCTTTCGGGGAAAATCGCTTACCCGAAACCGTTGAGCATGAAGAGCTTCCAGTGATAGTTCGTCCAGCCAATCTCGTTGATAGCCTAAACATAAGAGAACACACAGGTACAGATAAGCATATCCATTTGGGTATGTACAGCAGCATGGGTAGGTAGGGACCAAACTTGGCCATCGCTAGGGGATTCCGGTAGCGCGACTTCTAGCCGGCTAGCTGGCATCTCGTAGTGTGTACGTACGTCGTTGACGAGGTGCATCTTCATATTGAGAGCGGGGTCCAGGTCCTGCAGCGCCAGGACGTCCTCCGCCTCACCGGCGGCAACCCGCGACTCGCTGTCGCCGGCAATGGCGCCCGCATTGCTCTCAGGATCCCCACCTCCGCTCACCGACGTTATCTTCTTATCGGAGTCTGAAGCCGCCATACCCTGCAGTCGACTGCCGTTATCCGCCCTACGATCTATCAATTACGGCGGATCGGGATGAATTTGCTAGTTCACTCGGTTCAGACCACGGCCCGGATGTGTAAGCTGACCTGAGACTGGTCGCGCGTATAAGTCGCACAAGATCGAGCGAGGCAGGAGGATATTAGCTTCAAGTCGAAAAAATAAGCCGCAACCATGGCAGAAGAGACGGAAGAGGGGGAAAGGCATACGCGGGATGCGCCAATGGAGAAAAAAAATTTGCATGCAGGCATGTTCATCTATGCTATCGATTCCCTCGGTGGTAACCAGAAAGAAGGGACCCTTCTAACGTGACGGCCAAGGGAACACTATGACGAACGACCCTTAGCGACCCAAACCAACGGAATACAGTACCGAACGCTAAGCCGACCAGGGTTTCCAGACTCGGAAGGTGGACATGCTTGGCTTTCCCCTCGTGCTACCGTTGCCGCCCGCTCATAGGCTGAAACGCCGTCCTATCTCCCGGCGCGAGCTCTCATGCACGTCAGGGACAGGGGCTGATATGTATCCACACCGCATTGTGGCACGTTTTGGAGATTAGGTTCAGGATGGCAGGATATCTCGTCACACATTTATTTTCATATAAAGCAAAACGCGATTTTAGGGAGCATAAGGCGCTCAATACTCAGGTAGCTCTGTTCGAAGCAGGCGGGCTATCTCGCAGTGTCACCGACGGTCAATTGTCTTGGGTCGTTAATTTCTGGTGTGACTTCTAAAAATGAGCGATTCCCGTTTTGTCAAGTCAATATGACTCCAAAAAGATTGGAGTCTACATAACCAGAATTGATCCCTCTCAAAGGATGCCGCTTCATAATGCCGGTCCCTCCCAAGCCTCTCTTCTTAACCTACAGAGCCAGGACTGCTTATGCGGGAACGCGATTTGCCTGTCCTTCGAAAACCCAGCTTTTTCCAAGTGCTGGATACATCTGTTCGAATTAGCGACGACGATGACCATGGTGCAATTTTGGGGGTTATGGCACTCACCTCTCGTTATCGACTCTCGGCTCGAGGCAGATGTTCATGGTCCGGTTGTCCACCTGGAAGCACCAGTGGACGAGGCTCGATAGCCAATGCTGGACCCTGCCTCTAGCCCACTCCTCGCCAACCAGCACGTGTATGCCCCTATCAAAGTCTTGCGCGTCCTGGCCCATCAGCCGGCCCAGGGGATCTTCTTTGACCCAGTAGATCTCGAAGTATCCGAACGGCACGCCATCCCACATGCCTATTGCTGGGAACGAGTGTTTCGATTGGAGCCCGTCTGACAGAAAGTTGGGATGGTATTCTCCCCAGAAGGCGGATACCCGCGGCTTCGAAAACCACATTTGGAGAAGGGACGTGTCATCCAGCGAGCACAGGTGAGTATTCTCCCTTTCGGCCGGTCCCAGAGGACCAACGCTTGGAACAGGCTTCGGGGAGAGCGAAGCGACACGGAGAGAAAGATACTTCCCTACACTCGGTACAAAGCGAGTGTAGAATATTTCGCCCATCCGTGGGGGCTTCTGGCGGAGTGGATGTCGTACGTCGTTCGTTATAGTGTACTGCAGAGGTGGCGGGGGAAAGTAGGTTGGCAGACGAGAGGGTGAAAAGTAAGGACCGATTGGAAATCCGGGCATAGGTGCCAAGCCCGCTTGAGTGTCCACGCATAGGCGGCTGCTCCCAAGTGAGGGTGTATGTTGGTGCCCGTGGGGCGATTCGCCCTTATTGATAGGGGACGTCGGCCGACTACAGACGGGCGACCCGGGATGAGAGCTGTGCTTCATGGGCTGGAGGGTGAAGAGGAATAGGCCACTCGGTATCTGCCAGAACATGCGCTTTGTCACGAACATGTTGTCCCATCCCTGGTTATTCTCGTGGACGCCCGTGCCTACGGCTGACTCCATCGTGCTTATCAGGCCCATCCTCTCAAGTTTAGGGATCAAATTCCCCGTGCGCAGCACCCCTTCACGCTTGATTCGGATGCGCCATTCGCCCTTCGGTCTTGCGGTAAGTGGTGTGTTTTGGGACTGCTTAGTTTCGAGATAAGGAGACGGCTCGGGCTGGTGGAAGTACCAGTACAGAGTTATCCACATCATCAGAGCTATTTGGCGGGATGCGCTGGCGGGCGGTCTGTAGTCACTGCTAGAAGGGTGTGAGATGGATGAGATAAAGACAGTGTCATTATGAAGGGTTGGTTTGCTGTATTTGTGAATATGATTCTGTCTAGGGTGGGTTTCGCTCCCATCTTCTCCATCGTCTACATGGTTGTCGCAATTATCCTCGCTGTGTAGAACCACCGTCCACCCTACCGGAAACGGGGTCGGGTGAATATTGAACTCGTTGGACTTAAAGAAGAGGCCGGAGAAGACGGGCTGTACCGTGAAGTTCTGGCCGTCCGGTAGATGAACGATCGACGGCGCCATATTAATCTCCAAGTGGGAGTTAACCTAAACAGCCAGTATGAGGGCAGAGTAGTTGAAATACAGCTAAGCTCTGTTCCCCCTAGCTGAAATAAAACCGCCGAGAATGGCTTGTGAGAATGCGGGGTTGATTTTGGAGGTCAGTGGGGAACAAGGATCATTTAGAGATTTAAGAGCTCGCTGCCCTGGAGACTCCTCATATATGAAGAGAAGCAGTTGTCCTTGAAAAGAAAAGATGAGCGAAAATTTTCCGATACAGAGTGGTGATGGAGACAAATGTTCGATGATGACAGATAAACGTCGCCTACTCCGTTTCCTGGCTTTTAATATAGTGTAGGTAGAATGCATAAACGTCATAAGGGTCGCTGGAACCCGCTGCAGCTGAGGCTCCGGTGGGACCATCCAAGGAGAACCAGCGGTCGGAGCCCCCCTTCAAGGGGCTCGTGCAAGTACAATTTCGGACAGGGAATCACGCGTGTATCGTACAATTGTCATCGAACTACGTCTACTTGAAAGGTCAACTACATCATTAGCCGACCTACTCTGCAACCTATTGAAGCGGTTAGCCTGTTCAAGATATCAATTTGGCAAAGCCCTCGGTCAGAACAGGTAATAGGTGTGTGTACCCGGCTAAAAATACAGCAAACTAGCGTGCCTGCCAAGCTTCTTCGACGGATACCGACGAAGCAGAGTCGCGTGCATGCGATCCAATAGTCACAGAGCTGTTTGTAAGCCGGCTTGCTGGCGCGCCCCGAGTCACGCGAGCATATTTGGGAGCATGTCTGGATTAGCGAGAATACTATTCAAATATTGTTGGAGCTAGAGTTTTAAGCGCCGGATCTTGTACGTCGACTTGGAATACGCGCCCGGTGACTTCCTCACAGTTGATGAACGAAGGGCCCATCAATTGGTGTAGCCATGAGAATGCGCCGGAAGTTTAATGGAAGAATAGGCTGCTGTATTTGAAGGGGGCTGACCTCATTACTTTCCAATATTATGTACGTTTGTAGCTGCTTGTCGGCTGCCAGAGTTACGGGCAGCTGGTCTGGTCATCCCTATCGCTACTTAACGTGCCCCTTTTTTACGGACCGACTCTTCGGCTTCACCTCCATACCTAGGTAAGAAGTCGAGATGCAGCAGGAAATTTTTCAGCAAAAGCCCTCTCGGCTTCCGATATACCCAAAGAAATCCCTATCAAAATAAACTGCTTTTCATCCACAGCGATCCCTATGGTTCGAACACATCAGCAGTTTTGTGGTAGGAGACCAACTCAAGTATAACACTGCTAGAACTGTTAAACACGCCGAACTTACCAGGGTCTAGATAGAAGAAGTCCGGAATATTCGCTATACAAGTTGGGCCGTAATTTGCCAGGGTGTTCGTCTGATACATATGAATTTCAGGTCCGTCATGAGCATCACATCGGTAATAGGCTTCCTTTAAGAGGTCTTACTCGAGGACACTTACATGAATTACAGATTACCATTTCATATCACTAACAGTTTTTAATATCCTGTGCCTCACTATGATACACCTCCCCATGCGCCGCCCTCTCGCGCGGATCCCTCCCAGGGGTAATATGGCCAGGGAGTCGTCGCTACAGGTATAGCCTGGCCAAGGCACCTCCCAGATGCCCTCGGCCGTGTCGTAGCTATGCCATTCGGGCACCGCATTCCATCTAAACAGGGCCATGGCGACGCCACCCGCACGAGATCAGCCTCCCTCCACTCGCGGCCCCAGATGCACAGACCGAACGTGACGCTGTACCTCATCTACCCTGCTGGCACCGACGCGACAGGGTACCCCGCATAAGACAGGATGGAGGCACGCCTGGCTTCCGCCACCGACATCGTCATTTGCGACGACCAGGGGGTCGAGCTCGACGAGCTTCCCATTATCAAGCCTGTGCGCGTGCACCGGCCCCAACCGAAGTTGGTCCGGAACCTGTCGCCGAGGCTGCCGCTCGTAGCGACAGCGATGTCGTAGAAGTTCTGCCCGATCTCGGTGTTGTGCCACCAGGTGATGTTGCCGAGGATGCCTGGGACTCGTGTGCGCCGCCTTCCACGCCTTCATCTCCGCGAGGCTGCTCATCCCCTCCCCCTCGCCACCCGCGGGGAACGTCCAGTTCCGCAGCTATTTGCCGTACGACACCGCCAGCAGCGCCGTGCGCACGCTCAGCGGCCTGTGCCTGTCGGGCGCCGAGGCCGGCTGGACGAACCTGTACGGGTTGGTGATCTCTTCGAGAAGCCGCGTTGTACTAAGTAGCAAGTCAACGCCATGAGTGCGTATCACAGCAGACGACGGAGATCGCAGGTGGGCGGCGGTTCTGCTACTTACGGTAATGTTAGCGATTTCGGCACCAGCCGCCGGTAATGGCCTAGTATTTTTTCGTACTTCAGGTACTGTTCGGGTACGTTGACAACCTTCTGGCATCTCCGTTAGCTCGTGGTCGGGGGTTCCCCGCCTATCGATGCTAGCACTTACTGAGCTCGGTCGACCAATACGGATTCCAAGGCAGACCCAACTTCATGCCATTCAAGCTGCCATCATTCGTGGTCTGCGCGGAGTAGCCACCCTGCGGATAATGGCCCGACCCATTCCACATGATGTTGTACTGTTCCAAACCCGCCATGATATCTAACAGCAAGGCGACGTCCATCATCGACCTGGCCATCGGTCCACAGATCCCGGAATCCGATAGCTCCTTGTCCAGGGCCTCCCCGGCTGAGAGAACGTCCGGGTTGGTCTCCCTGGTCGAATTCAAGCGCCTATGCTTCTGTTATTTTTCTCGCGGTCATGTTCGTCCCTGTTTTCATTCACAACGCCAGCGCACTTACCGGTTTGTCTGATCGATGCGCACAGTGTACACCTGACCTATTGTTCGCTGGAGAGCTTGTCCGCCGCCATTAAGCGCTGTAGCTCGTCGATTGTCGCGTCCTCGATGGACAGCCCCTTACACACGGCGTGGGAAACAGCAAGGCACCGCCATGCTCGCCGCAGCCGCGAGGGCGGCCGCCGAGGATGAAAGGATCAACACCTTCATGATGTGCGTAGCCTTATTAAAATGATTAACTTTGCCAGGGACTATGCTTCGTCTCCTCACTTGAATCAACAGGCGCCCAGGCTGTTTAAGGATATGCCCACTTGGTGCGCAAGGACGCCCGGACGACGACCAGCCATCAGGACGTCTTTTGATAAGGAAATGATCTTTGGATTATCAAATCTACGTATGTCATGGCGCAGACAGATAGAGTCAAACAGGATACGAGTATACGACGCAGCATACGTGTATCTAGTATTTATTTCCGTCAACGGAGGAAACCGGGTCAATAACTGCGCGGATGGTTGCCGGGAGGTTCACCGCCCTCTCGTGCTTCCCGTCCCCCATTCGGCCAGGGCGGCAATGGCAACCTATCTTCCAGGCGCTCCGAAAACACTAAGCCGGGCGGCGTCTCTGGGCCACGTTGGATTACGTAGACACTTCTCCACGGATATCTTCGCGGGGTCTCCACTTGCTTGTCGTCGCTGAGACTTGATTTTGGACTTGCTGGTAAATTTCTGCCTCGTCGATTTCAGCCGTGTGTCGCCTAGAACCGCCGTGTACCGTAGGGAACATACTCGGTCGTGAATGTGATTCTGCCTACCTAATCTACTTTCAGCAAGGGAGTTGAGGCCGGAGGAGCTGCTTTTACCGCTTTAGCAGTGCGGCGACGGCAACAAAAGCGTGGTCAAAAACTCAAGATGGCAACATTCGAGCCTTGTCAAGTGTCGGAAAGTCCCAAACACCTGCTGTTTAACCTTCCTTCTCCAAACCAGATGTGTTAACTTGACCCTTATAAACGGCACCTCTCCCGTGGACATAGTTCGTAGTAGATATGCCTTTAGCAAGTTACGGAGAAGTAGTGGAAATCCCTCGGGCGTTGCTGGCGATCGCTCAAAACACAAGTGACTTGAGTTGTGCTATAAGGGTTATAATATATGCCCATCGGGTGCCATCGTGGCATTTAATAACAGTATGTACATGGTCTGCCTCGGTTAGAAGGGGCGGTTGTAACCTCCCCCAGGAATGCATGCTGTACTTGATACATAGGAAAGTATGAATGGAGCTATGAAGTTTGTACTGAGTTGTACTTCATACTACTACGAAGATAGCTATGCAGTCAAATCTATATGATGTAAGAAGAATAACACAAGCTTCGGTATGTAGTCTTACTCTTTTAGGTCTTTTAGGCCTAGGAAGTCAAGGCGGACGTTGTTAGAGACTGAGATGCTGGAGCAAGGATTCAATCGTCATCTTATAATGGTACGCCCGTATAGATATCTATTTTACGAATCAAATTTTTCGAATAAATATGCACTTCGTAGGTTTCACATTGCTTCTTGATCCATATTGAAGCTCATTCCAACCGTGAACGATGCCCCTATTCTAGAAACTCCCCATTTCAAGCCGTATATAAGCTATAATGAGCCAGGATTCACGGTCGCCAATCGACGATAATGCTGGGGAAGACAGGCCCAGGAGGGTGGGATTTCGCGAGCGCATCACGCGTTTCACGTGGGCGGAATTCGCCTGGACACAGTCCACGGGCGGCATAGCCATCATGCTGTCCCTTACGCCGTACCAGTTCCACGGCCTGCAAACGGCGGGCGTCGTCATATTCATCCTAAACCTTCTCCTCATCGCGATCCTTTGCACCCTCATGCTCATCCGCTTCGTCCTCCACACGCGCATGATCAAGCACTCGTTTGCTAACCCACCTGAGCCCTTTTCCCCCGGCTCGTTCTGGCTGTCTATAGCGAAGTCGATTATTTGCATGGGGCTGCTCGGCGTCCCTCACATAGGGCTCTGGCTCGTCGTGACGATACGCGTGCTCTTCTGAATGTACGCCGCCGGCACCTTGATATTCACGACGGCTATATGGGTTGTCCTCCCTTCTAAGTCGCCAATCAAGTTGTTGGAGATGAATCCGTCGATGTCCCTTATGATCTACAACACGATGCTTACGGGGACCATCGCCTCGGGCATTGCCCAGAGCCAGCCTCCTGTTCAGCGACTGCCCACCATCGTTGCCGGCATCATGCACCAAGGGATGGGGTGGATTTTCAGCGTCGCCTTGATGGTGTAGTCCGTGGGTAGTTTGATTCAGAAGGTCATAGGACAGCCGGATCAGAGGCGCGGGCTCTGCATACCGGTCGGATCGGCCGGTTTCGCCATCGTCACCATAATCGGGCGTGCTCGGGCATTACGGCAGAGGTACGCTTACTTCGCGGTGCACCTGCAGAGGAAGGAGATTCTGGTGGTACTAGCGGATTGGACGTCGATATTCCCGTGGCTCTTTGCGTTCTGGCTCTTCACTGTGGCGTTCCCGGTGAACCTTCCCACCATGATCTCGGTCCGGAACGGTCGACCAGAGCCGCGGATGCGCTTCACGCTGTCATGGTGGGGTATGATTTTCCTGAACGTGGGTTTTGTCATTGCGACGGGATATATCGGTGAGCAACTACAGTCGAGCGCTATTCAGTAAGTGGCTACCAGTATGGCGATTCCTCAATTTACTGTATGGTTGTTGGACATGTGCCTTCATCTTAAGGCCCTCGTGGCTGGACAAATTATGTGGCCAGGCCGAGATGATGACGTACCAAAATCGTAAGACTCTATTTAGCAAAAAACCATCTATTCAGTGTAATATGCGTACAACCGTTACGTCTGGTCATTACGCGAACGCGTGAAAACGGTATAAGACCAAGTATAAAGCAAGGTTACTACTGGTTGACTTCACATGCACAAGTTCCCAGTTGTCGAAATCGTTGACAGAAGGCCACTAAGCACACTCTAGTCAGCTAGGTGCTACAGCGATCTCCTACCCTAACCCAGCGATTTAGGGGCTGACTGCAGGGGCTGACTACAGGGGCTGGGCATCCCCCGGCGGCTGTGTCCCGGCGGGTCAGTTAACCAATAAGAGATGGTGGGGCATCGTCACCTTCATTTTGAACCATTCATACTTCTCTCCCATTCCTTCTTCCTAGTGGTTCTATACAACCCTGGTATTTAACATTCGATTGAGTCTTGTGCGAGTATAGTAACCTATCATGTATGAGTTATTTCTCACCGCGCCTGTGAAGAAAGACGACTTCGAGACGGCATGCGCCATCCTCCAAGGTCTCACGTGGATGCAGGCGCGCCAGAACGTGCACCGCATCCTATACTTCGCCGGCCAGCCCCAGCCGCGGGGCCTGCCGAACCAGCGGTGCTTCCGGCAGTCGCCCGCGCTGCCGCTCTGGAACGAGCTCGGAAAACAGCTTGGCAGGTCCTCGTACGTCCTGCAGCTGGTGTACGAGGTCTTCCGCGAGACAGACTTCGGGACCGGCCGTGCCGTAGATCTGAACGCCGTTCCCGGCACGCTGCGGTGGACCGACCTGCCGGACCCGCTGCGCGACACGCCCGTCGTCCAGCGCAAGAAAATTGAGATCCCCGACCAGCCGAACCTGGTAACAGTCATGGCCGACAACGGACAATCGTGAGTACACCAATCACCTACTTACTCGCTCGGCGGCCACGGGCGGCCAGGTAGAGGTCATTAGCACGTTGACGCGCTGGTCTTGACAGATTTAAGAATGAGCTCATCCAGGAGACGTTCACATTCGTCAGGGAGAATGTCGAGTTCGTCTTCAGCAGGATGTATCACCTGCCCGAGTCTTCTCCGGGACGGCCCGCCACGGCACTCCCTGCGTGGTCCGGCCTGAGGCCCGTCGACCCGGCGCAGAAGTGGGTCCTCAACGTCAAGCTGACCGTCGCTGAGGACAACCAACCCGACAAGTTGCAGAAGGGGAATAAGGAGGTGTTAGCGGTGAAGGAGGAGCTCGATAAACTGTTTGATTTCAAGATCCTCGATCGGCGGGTACTCGACACAAGGATCGCGCCGCCGCAGATACTCCCGCCTCGGTAACCCGTGATGATGCGACTAGACACGCGAGGGCTGTGATCTTACGGTCTCGCTGTCTGCAGGCTGTCAATCGCCTTAGTTAATACTCCTCGAGACAAGGACGATCTAATGAATACCAATTATTGTTGACTGCATATGATAGATGCTACAAGATAGATATCCGGTAACTAATCTGGGGCGCCATCTCTCTGTTCCGGGTAACTACTTGGTCATGACCCTGGGTGGATTCAGGATCACTGAACACAGCACCACAAACAGTGTATGGCCTACCATCACGGATGAGTTGATTGCAAGCGCCAGTATCGTTCAGATGACCGGCTTCGAATGAGTACTGAGGCGTTCCCAGGCAATATGGTCAGCTTAGGTAATCCGATGCGAAACACTGGTAGCTAGAAGGAAGTGTGGATAAAATCAAATGCATGTTGATTCCTGGACTTCCTTAACTACGGGTCTTCTGTCTTCCTACCTGTACCCATTGCTGCCCTATCAACTTTATATCAAGACGAATGAAGCGATTATTGCACAATCTTTCTCCCAACTCTTAGCTTTTTAAGCGACTCTCAATACGGATAACTTCAAGCGTAGCTGCTAGTAACTCTGACTTTACATGTTTTCTTGCCACCGCTCGCATTGTGCAGAGTTCAGTACAGGATCCGGAAACAGAGCTCCGAGTCATCGCCGTATTATACGGTTAACAGCAAACTCCATATCAGCAAGAAATCGCAAAAGGAAACGTGGAAAATGAGCATGGAATCTACTGGCATTGGAAATGTCGAAGAGTGGGTGGAAATCGGGTTGTGTCATAAGGTCCACGCGACGTGGTAATGGCACGTAAATCAGCTGGTTCAGCTAAAGACGCCAAGGGGGAGTATGGTAAGTGCTGCGGGATGCTGGGAGCAATGTATCTTCCGCAAGAATATAAAGCGAAGAAGTCATAGATCTTGCACACCCATTGCGCTGTATATACTATACCTTATTTTGTTCTGCAATGCAACGGATGATCTTATCCGCCCCAGTGATAAGGCGACCCCTTGCCTACTTACCTAAGGGACCATATCACTATATCCTGTTATACCGCTCTTTCCTTGGCTTATATACTCCTCAACGTATTATGGGGTCTTATAACCTATTAAAGTAACAGTGGTTTCTATCCACTACGTTGGAGTAACTGAACGACCCATAAGGCGGCCGCTCCAGTTGTACGGGTGTAGGAATACAGCGTATATAGCTGAATAAGAACTCGGACGAGGTCGGCTTAAGCAGCCGCTTTTGGAATCCTAGGTACGGCTAGCAACTGGTCAGAAGGGATAAAGCGCAGAATATGTATGATATATCAACTACAGTCGAAACTCACAGCGATAATTTAAAGGGGCATACCATATGTAGTATTGCGTAAGCTGGATAGGAGCCGTGTCAACGCTACGGTCTAATTACATTATATCAGTTATATATCAGAGCGTTCAGCCTCGACTTATAGGTCTATTCCGATTTTGCTCCTGGGTAACCTAGAGATTTGTCCACCCATATAATGGTGTAAGAGTCTGGATCGGCACAGATCGTCTGGGCGGATTCCCTGGGCGCCAGACTGTCAGATCTGCTTACTAATTGTAATCATCATGTCGACCTCTATTATAAAGCCAGTCCAGCGAGTAGACCTCTCCATTGGTAGAGTTTGCATTCTATCCTGCGAATTGTTCATTCCCATGGTCTTGTAACCTATAATCCGCCATGCCTCAGCCCATCCCGAAGACTGCGAAACAGTGGAATGTCACCGGTCTGAACGGCCTCGATTCACTGCGATACACTGAGCAGCCTATACATGAGCTCAGCGATAACCAAGTCCTAGTCAAGAGTAAGAATTCCGTCCCTTGCGGGCTTAAGTGGCACTGTAGCGTTGGTGGCGTATTACACTAACACGAAGATCAGTCCAAGGTGCATCCATCAACGTGCGGACTCCAGTGTCTTGTCCTCTAGGCTTCCATTCATTGACCGTTGGTTCAGTACCGCGACGTCCTTATCCCTCAAGGGAATTATCCTTTCGACCTTAAGCCCGACGTCGTCCCGGGGTCCGACGGGGCTGGGACCGTTCTGGCTGTCGGCAAGCACGTGACTCGGTTCAAACCCGGCGACAAGGTCGTCACGACAATTTATCAGCACCATCTGGCAGGATCGATTGACAGTCGGACGCGGAAATCCGGGCTCGGCGGCTCCATCGACGGAACCCTGCGCTCCGTCGGGGCTTTCGACGAACAGGGTCTCGTAGCGATGCCGGAGGGTCTGAGCTTTACCGAGGCCGCGACGCTGAGCTGCGCCGGGGTAACCGCCTGGAACGCCCTGTTCGGCCTCACTGGAAGACACGTCACGGCGGGACAGTGGGTCCTCACGCTAGGGACCGGCGGAGTCTCCCTCTTCGCCGTCCAGTTCGCCAAGGCAGTGGGCGCCAGGGTGATCGCGACGACGAGCTCAAGCGAGAAAGCCAAGGTACTCGAGCAGCTCGGTGCCGATCATATCATCAACTACCGAGAGACGCCTGATTGGGGATCCGTCGCTGAGGAGCTGACCAGGGGGGTCGGCGTCGACCACGTCGTGGACGTCGCCGGCCCGGCCTCCCTGGAGCAGAGCGCGGCAAGTGTCAAGCTCGATGGCGTGATCAGCGTCGTTGGATTCGTCGGCGCTGTCGCCGATGCCAAGCGTATGCCGAGTTTGCTGGATTGTTGGATGAACCACTTCCTAGCTCGTGGTATCTGGGCTGGAAGCCGAATGCAGATGGAGGACATGTGTCGAGCTATCGCGGCCAACCCAGAGAAGCTGCGCCCTGTCATCGATCCTAGGGTCTTCACGCTCGACCAGGTTAAGGAGGCATATGAGTACTTGGAATCGGGTCAACACCAAGGAAAGGTGTGTATCGAAATCGCTCAAGTTTGAGCACTTAAGTGTGCTGTATTTCCAGCCGGCCAAGAAGACAACTTGTAGGAATGTTTCATCCCGGGAATAGTTACGATGCTGTTCGAGGAACAATACGGCTCTGGCCCTCTAGTCACCTAGGGATGAAGCTATTGTGTGCATCCTGATTTTTCCGTGGAAGCGTTAGCAGAGTCATAAAGCCATTATCCTCAGTTCAGAGGAATAACTCTGGTTTTTCCGACGTTTTCCATGGGTCACCCATTATGGTAATATACACACACAAGGATTTAATCTCAGGGGTAAGTAACAGGTACACAGAGATTCCAAACTGATATTTTTCCAAGATCACAACCAGAATACAGGCGTGATAAACACAAACTCGAAGGCAACTTTCAGGCCTTGCCGAGTTCCACTCGGTAAACTACCAAACATACTAAGGGCGGTTTTGTGGTCTAGTGGTATGATTCTCGCTTAGGGTCCACCCTACAGCTTCAATGTCTGCGAGAGGTCCCGGGTTCAATCCCCGGCAAAACCCTATCCCCTTCTTTCTTTCGTCGCATCAGTGGTTTAGTGGTAAAATCCATCGTTGCCATCGATGGGCCCCGCGTTCGATTCGCGGCTGATGCATCCTTTTTATACCGCCACCGGAAGATGCCCTGTAGGAGTACCTATACCCGCTAGGGGAAGCACGGCTTATGAATTATTGTTTTATTCCTGACCCTTAATTTTGCAGCGCGCTGGAGCTGTGTGCCCCCGTTGTGCTATATTCGTATAATCACAATCAAGTTCTATTAATTCTCAAAGCCGCTGAGGCGACGGGGTACCAGGGTAGCTAACATGATAGGAGAACGATATGGCATCTGTATCCATGAGTACGCGTCATACCTACTCTTTCCTGGGGAGATGACTGGCAGAGTTGATGGAGACGACATGTTTTTCGCGAGAGACTGGCCTCGGCTCTCCGAGCTCGCCGCTGTCGCGAAGGCACTCCCTGACCAGAACGCTGCATCGTAGGTCTCCGAGACTCCTTGATACGCCAGCCCCGTCAACGGCGTAGCAGCGCGAGCTACGCGTTCTCGGCCACGGTCGTGGGGTACCCATAGAGGCCGGCGACGGAGGACATCGTCGACGGTCTCGGTTGAAGGGGAAGGTGGCACAAGGCATTGCAACGTTGCGTGTCTGTTTGTCTGGTCACTGACGTTGTATTCGCCTCTCAGTGGATTGGCTAGGTAATCAAGCGTGTTCTATGAATAACCCAATTGACTCTGCACAGGCTGATATAGGACCGAACGAAGATTTAACTTTGGTCGATTCAAGCGAGAAGGGCTAACCAACGCTTGGGTGGCGGGTATATTTTTTGGTGGGGGGGGGGGGG